>PVLD010000543.1:0-60000 GCA_004027595.1 Dinomys branickii | reverse complement strand
CTTTGTCATAAAACTCCCACAGTTGCACCTACAGCCACTTTGAATAGCTCTGTTTCGAAGCCCTGCCCCTTGGTGCCTATTTGTCTTCATAAGCCAGTGCAACTGATTTCACTAAGAATATTCTCAAGTATGTTGGTATTTTCATTATAGCATGTACTTGTTGTCAGTCTCAGCACTGGAGAGTTAGAGCTGTTGAATCAAGGATCCAGACTCTGTGGGGAAGAAGTACCTAGCTGCGGAGAGGAGAGCAGGGTAGTTTAAAGCTCTTGCGCTGACAACACGCTCCTCCAGATCCTGTCTCCTTAGAGCAGGGGCTCTGGCAGTTTCATAGATCTGTGTACTTGGCATGAAACAAAGGAAATACCATCACCTTTCAATGTCACTGCAGAAAATCATGGCAGACGTTGGTAGAGACTGATATCCAAAGAAGAGATCTAGCTAAATCAAAAATTAAGGAATTCAAATTCAGACATCTTCCTATCAACCTATAACATTAGTTTGTAAGGTTCATTTAATTCCTCATGGCTTGAGTTTTTCTGTTTTATCTCATTGGCTATGTGCTTAAGCGCAAATTCTTTTCTTGACCAATCTCAACTATCAGTTACTTCATGATAAGAGAAGATAATAGTAGCGCCCCACCAACTTTTGGTGACGATTAACTGAGATAATGTGTATGTGGTTCATCAGCTCCTACTAAATATAAGAAATATCACCAGTGTACCCAGTAGCACAGTAAAATATATACTTTGTGTGTTTGTGTATGTGAATAAATGGAGGCAATGGGGTTGTATTTCTCAAAGCTACTTACCTACTGTTTATATCTTCAGTAATTGTGAGGATTTTAAGCTGTCACTTGTAGAACCCTGTGGCAACCCTCTCTGGGCACAGTGCTTTGTACGTGGCTGTTGGAAGAGCAGATGAGCATCTTTTCTTACAGAAGAGATCATAATAGCTAGAAATAGAGGGTCAGAAAAATTAAATACTAGATTCCTGTGATCTTTATACAACATTTTATCTGAATTTAAAAGCATGTATCTTCTCCAAATTGAGAATGTATCTTCTGATCTTCATGAGTAAAAGTCTCTGGATAGTCTAGACACTTTCTGCATGCAATTGAGACTCAGCAATACAAACTGTTGCTTATTTGTTTGATTTTTATTTTCACCATTTGACCAAAAAGACCTACAACTTTTCTGACTTATACTATTTTCAACTACAAATGTATTAGCCACCTTTGAGCCCGTGGGTGTGAAATCTGTCACACAGTAATGAAATCCTCTCTATTTTATGGCGGAGACAGCATGGATTAGACTTAGGGTCAGAACACCTGGCTTTCATCCTGGCTTACCTCTGAGCACATTAGGAGACCTCTTGTGAATCACTTGGCCTCGCTGAATCTCAACTTTCTTGTCTAGGAGATAAGTTAGACTAGATCAGGGCTTCTCAGTCTTTCATGTGCGTACTAATCATCAAGGGATTTTGATAAAAGGAAGATTCTGATCGAGGGGTCCAGGGCAGGGCCTGAGATGCTGCATTTCTAACAGGTTTGCAGGTGATGCTAATGCTGCTGGCCCACAGGCTAAACTCTGAGTAACAAAGGACAGCATAAATCTTAGACAACCACTGCAAAATTCACAGTTTCTATAAGATTATCTATGAAAAAGCATATCAAGTTCCCAAATAGAGATCAAGCTCAATCCCTACATGGGTAAAACAGTTTACAGTTGGGAAAGTGTCTTTACTTCTATTCAGTGAGCTCAGCATTCCCAGGGGAACCTAAATCCTGCAATGCTGAATCACTGGCTCAAGATCATACCAGCATATGGTCCACATGTAGCAAACCCCAGGGTCAAACAAAACCCACATCCACAGCTACCTGTACTCACACACCGCCATAATCTTCATTGTCACCCTGTGCTCAGCAGGCCAGAATGCAAAGAAGCCAAAGACCTAATAGTCTCATTTTGCTCTATACATAATCATAGAATTATGTACTTTAAAAAACCTAAATGTTGATAAAATCTAATGTTTACCTGTTACAGCTGACACAGGGCTTCTAATTTTTTTTACATCTTTCAATTATTTTCTGCTACTTCCTATTCATCAAGTTCAGAAAAGCTTTTCAGGGCAGTGTATGTGCATTTCCAGTTTCAATTGCTACAGTGCATGAGTTCTAGATCTTAAAGGCCAAAAAGCATCTATTTGACTAAAGAGCTATAAGGCAGCCATAAAAATTATGGATCACAGAAATAAGCAATTAGTGTTCTCTTCAATTGCTTTATTGGCAGTATTCACTCGTTAGAATAGAGGCAGCCGTAAAACAGATTGCAACATACTGTATAACAGCATATGGGATTTTACATTAGAATGCTCTTCTCTGCCAAGAAGTCATATTTTCATTTGAATGCATGGAACAGATTATCATAGGGCTTCCAGCATTAGAAGTGGATGACCCTCACTCTTTCTGTAGTTGTTGTTCAAAGGCAATTCCTGAAGTTATGACTAAATCAAAATAAGTCCTGTGGTGAATAGGGCTGTGTTACGTGTCCGTATTCTTGGCCTTTGGAGACTGGGCATGGCATGGAGCTACAGCAGGTAATAAAGTCACTCTCTAGTGTGGTGGGTAGAGGGAGAGCTGAGGGCTTGCCAGTCTTCCAAACCAGCTGGCGTCAATTCGGGAGAAAGCTGCTCACCCGCCCATCTCATGGCAGCTGAAGTGCCACAAAGGACACTGTAGCCGGGGGGATAGAAATAAAACACTAGGAATAATAACACAGCACAGAGCAGGGCCCGTGTTTAACACTGGGAAAAGCCTCCTTGACGCCCACCCTGCCATCTTCTTAGAAAGTGTGACGCGACTGTTGGTGTATTGCAGATGGTGCGTGTACAGGCCCTCATGTGCGCACACCCTACAGCACATCTCACCGGGCCCAGCCCCCAGGAATAGCCCACAGGCCTGCAGTTCAAGAGTTTCCCTATCTCCCCACTGTCCCACACAGCCTGCCAGTTTAAATGCCATGCCCTCTGGCCGGGGCCACATGCTCGCAGTCCTGTTCCTGAGCTCCAGTCGGAAGGAGGGTAGGAAAGGTGTGTCTGAGAGTCCCTTCCCAAGGTCAGCCTGGGATGCAGCAAACAGCAGGCTCCGGAGGGCAGCGCTGCTGAGAAGGAAGCTTGCATGCCTTCACGTTGGAATTACATTGTTGCACTCACAGTTGCTCAAATAAATATTAATCACCAAATGTATTTATGTCACTTCACACACAATTGCAATGTATTTCAAATGTGTTTTTAAATGATGGATAAAACTCACTGGGAGGGCAAAAAGTATCTCCTCTTACAGAGCCTTAGATACAAAGGAGCTGAAGGCATATACAGTAATTTACAGAACAAAGGAATATGTTTAAATTAGTTTCTTGTGTTTCCCACTATTTATTCAGATCCAGTAAAATTGAAATAATTTTATAAAATCTTCAGAGTCAATGCACATGAAATAATGTCAATAATGCTTATATTTCAATGAACTGATGTTTCACTTAACTAGTTTTTCTACACTTAAGTCTGTCAAAATTAAAAAATTGCCTTTTAAAATATTGCAGGAATTCCTTATAGTTTTAGGAAGAGTTTATCCAGGTATTAAAAATAATAATGCATACAACATGGAATGAAGCTGTCAGCTCCTCTGTCCTGGTATGATTACCTGGTGGAATATTTGTGCTCTTCAAATTCTACAGTGATTACATTGTAGAATTCTTATCTCTTATTCATAAAAGGATTTGAAGAGTAGACTAACAGCATATTTTGCCACTTAATTCTGCCTGTGCTCTTTACCAGTTCTGATTGATTTATGTATTGATAGATTATTTAAATTTGCTTCAGCTGTCACGGCTTTATTTGTAAAGTTGCACAATGACCACAATACTGACAACCTTCTTCAAATTATGCCTTTAAAAATATTTTTAAATATATCTCAAGTATTTAATTTTTCATGAAATTGTCTCGTGAACAAAGCTGCTAGATTTTTAGAACTCAAGGATGGGGAGGCCTCTGTAAAAACTCAAAATGGAAAGAGAAGTCAAAGCGGAGCAGCGCTAGTTTATAATGTAAGAGGGCGTCTGCGGACAGGAAGAGGGTGTCCTGCTAGTACTCTCCAGGCAGTGAGACCTCTTCCTTTTGGTCCAACAGTATTTTCCTCAATGATGAGATTTTTCTTTAAACTGACAGCTCTTGCAGCCCAGGCCATCTATTAAAGTGACCCAATTTTTTTTAATTTTAAAAATTTAAAACCTGACAAAACAACAATGGAGACAAAATTAAAAAAACACAGAAAGAACAAAAATGATACGTGACTTAAAAAAACATGATAGACATTTACAATGGTTGCTGTATTACACAGTGTTATCTTCAACAAAGTGACCCAATTTTAATAGAAGTGCTGAAAAGCAGTTTGTTCCTTGCGTTTGACAGTAGAATTGAGAAGGACTATGTATTTTTTAAAACATCTATGGATGTTCGTGCTACGCTTTACCAGAAGGCCTCACTGAGTCAGGCAACAGTGATATCAAAAACGAATAGAGAATATGTTCTGCATATTTCTGTTGCCATGTGGTAATGTTACTTAATTCCAAGTTATTCATAATAAAAGGATGACGAATAACATCTTGCTATCTAATAGCTAGTTTTTCCTTTGCTTTAAGTAAAGCAGTTAAGGAAACACCACACACACACACACACACACACGTGCGCGCGCACGAGCGCGCGCGCATCTCAAATAGCCTCTGCTTTGCTACAAAAATAGACTGTGATGAGAGTAACTCTTCCAATCAATTATGCATCATGATTTCAAACGAGGAAAAAAATTTCAACATACGTATCACTTCAAAATATATACTGTACATATCTATATGTATAAACTGCATAAATTTTGAAGGGCTACGAAGCATATATTTTGCTACACCAAAAGCTCTGACTGTTAAATTGATTGCAGCAAAACTATAATTTCTTTTGCTGAAACACTCAAGCAATGTGAATCTTACTGGGGTTATTTAGACTCAGTTGTGTGTGTATATATCTATGTGTGTGTGGGTATAAACAACAGGGTTTCCACAAACTCTCTTCAGTAGGCTCAGCAGCAACTCCTCTTCTCTAACTAAAATATTGCACTGAAATCGTCTCCTGTAAAAGTGATGATACAAAACAGACAACTTCAAACCTTACAGTCAACTCATGTGGACTTAGAACCAGTTCCACACAGGGGGTCATGTATACGTATGTGCAGGGTTCACTAATCATGTCCTTTGTGGGCATCCTAGCAAAGCAATGATCTGCCAACGAACCAGAGCAATGCAATGTAACTTGGATGCTATATATATATATATATATATATATATATATATATATATATATATTCATTTTGCTGAATTCAGGAATGAATCTGTGGGCTGAAAGAATCGATCTGTCGCAGAGCAACAGACTGCAGTTATAGGCTGCCAACAAGCCACAAGCAACACTAGGTAATGACTAATTGTAACAGGAATGAGGGAACAGAGGATGGGGATTGCTTTACAGAAAAGGTAACTGAATAAAATGATCTTCCCAAATGAAATCATTTTTTGTTTTGTGATTGTTATTGTTAAATCAAATAGCAACTACAGCATCTCTTCTGTGTTCTTAGTGGTTCTGGTCAATTTGAGAGTCGAAGAGGTTTGCACATTCTCCATCACAGATTACCTTTTCTGGTCCTTCATTCCCACTGATACTAGTCTACAGAGCATTTTTCAGGTTACTCAATAAATTACTATTTTAACATGCTCTTTGGAGCAGCACAACCTAAGACATACAGGAAACCTTAACTATGACTTGAACTTTGTGGTAAGGAATATACAACACAATGTAAAAGGATTTATGAAAATTTGCATGGTCTAAGAAGCAAAGTGGGCAAGAACAGTCAAATCTATCTCACTTATTGATTAGAATGCTGTAGTTTTTAATGATCTATTCAATCTTACTTCCTTGGATTTTCATAAAATACTTTTTTCTAATTACAAACATACACAAAAAAATTTGTTTATAACTGCAATTTAACTTTCAAAACTGTAATCTGTGAAATTACTCAGAGTTTAAAGTTCTTAAAGGAATTAAATCTGCACTAGGGCTCAAATGCTTTGAGAATTTTCAATAAGTTTTGCTTCACTCCACTAAAAAGCAACAAGATTTTTTTGTGTAGTTGAAACATAAGGATTTTGTAGCTCCCTGTAGTTGTAGAAATTGCAAAGTGTATTTTATGTATAATATACATGTGTTAAATGTCACTTATTTTGTTTAAACTGATATATTCAATTTAATCCTTTATATTATCCACATACTTGACCTAAATTTAAAATAATAATTGCCTTACCTTGAAAATATAGACTATTACCCCAATCATCAAGTGACGCTTGCCAGCTTGTCTCACTGATGATTTTAACTCCTAAATTCTCTGTTTTCTACAAATATGTTTAAACACCATAAACCGTGTCTATATGGTATTAGCAATAAACATTCTTTATTTCTCCATTATTCACATAAAAACAAATGAGGGAAGTTAAAGACTGCCCTCCCATCTTAGACACTGACAGAAGTTCCCAAAACTAATTTGTTAATAAACTCAACTCTTCCTCTGCTGGAAAAGAAAGGAGTAGTTCAGGGTGTCAAGTTCAAAAATTACCCATTAAATGGCAACATGGAAAAGCAAAGCAATATTTGCAGAAGTAAGTTTCAGAACTGAATTGACAGGAGGAAGAGGAATAACGATGAATCCTGAACTGTAGATCACTGAAGCAATGCACACAAGGAAGGGCAAGAAGCTCAGACCGATGAAAGGGCACAATGCGGCAGGGACCGAGTGAGAGAGAACAAAAATAATAGTAACAGGGAAAACAAAACCCTTGGCAAAGAGAAGTAAACCCATAAAAGAAACCCATTAAACACTAATAGAAAATCACAATTGTTCTCAGCATAATTTTAAATAAAATGTCTTGTTTGGCAAAGGTTCTGGTTCTTCAGTGCTCATAAGAAACCCAGCCTGAAGTCTACTTGGTAGGGAGACAGACTTGAATTTCTCATCTGTTCCCTGAGGACTGTGTACTTATAATTGATATGCACATAAATCCTTCTTTTGTTTCTAAGTATCAGGATAGTTGGCAGGGGTGGGGGGAGGGCAGAGCCATACCTCAACATCTTGATAATTGGAAACCAGGCAAAGCTATTTATATTTATCATCAAACTGTTCGAACTTTCCAAGGGATGAGCTGCGGACAGCTTCATGTTCCAGTTTTCAACGCCAGTGCATCAATCTCCCACTATTACTCACACCCTCAACATCCAAACACGGTACAAGGGCGCTGCCGCTCGGCAGCAGTCATCCGTTCTGAGCAGCATTTATATCTTAGGTGCTGATAGAGATATTACGATCAGGAAATGCTAGCAGAAAAAGCTAAACGCCAGTGTCAAAGATAGGAGCCAGGTCATATATACAGCAGAAGCAATGCCTGATGAAACATCAACTAATGTGAAATCGGTAAGTCATCTGATTGTTTGCTTATTCATACAGTCAATAAATACTTACTGAACACCTATCCACCGTGTCCAGGTATATATGTCCCATAGCCTTGGCATCTTAACATCGTAACATCACACGTTCATCAGCAAAGACAGTGACCAACAGTAATGACTATACAACTTGTACCAACACCTTGTTAACACATAGTTCTGGCTATACCTTGGCTTTTATTTAGCCTGTGCTTATTACTATTTGATATTTTTTAGTAACTCCAAGTAAATAGTGATTATACATAGCTACCTATAGTTACACTAGAACATGTGAGCTTACCTAAAGCATAGCTTTCTTAAAAATACACATTAGTACGTTTCACCTTAAATGAATAAATACACTCTGAACCCTACCACCAAAAGAAATGCTAGTGTGAGAACACTAGGATATGAGGGACAGAGTACATGTCTGAGCAGAGCAAAGACAGAAGTAGGAAGAAAAACTTACAACCGTACCCCGTAATTAGGCCCAGTGTCTCTGCTTCTGCATCAAAATATATAAAGTAAAACACTTGAAATCTGAATGACTTGGTTCTTTTGTCTTTCCCAAGTCGCAAACTGACATTTTCCATCACTTTACTCTCTAATTTGATGTCTACTGCTTTTAATTTATGATTTTATAGATGTCGACCCAAATAAAGATTTCTGTTCCCAAATAACTATAACAGTGTTACCAAGATTCAGGTCCCATTTATGTAATCTTCCGGGTGTTCCCTTTTCTCCACATTCTCTAGGATTTTTATTATGCGTCTGGGGTGCTTTAATTAGAACTGCATATTCCATTATATACAGAAGTAAAATCATATGTGTAAGCATTTATCATACAAATCTAGTATATATTAAAATCATTATTCATACCTGTACCCACAAAAAATGCTTTCCTCATAAAAGTAAAGCAATTCCAAGGCTTAGTCCTCACCACTCTCAGTCTCCATGTACTGAAAGATAACTTATGTACTTTCTATCCACAATATCAAGTATGAGCACAATCTGTAGCAGGTTTTTCCCCAGGATGAATGTAATCATAACATACTACAAACATGTACCAATCAAATTATTTTTAAAAGAAATGAGCAAAAGGCTGGCTATATTAATTATTTGATGTAAAATAAAAATTAGCATTTTAGCTATATGTTTTCTAGAATCAGCTTGTTTATAAATGTTAGGGTAGTTGCCTAACTAACTGCAAAAAGTGACCATCCCTTTGGAAGGTCTATGTAAATCAAAACAACCAAAACTTCAAATTTAATCACTACAGTGAAAATTTGAGCTTTCCTAAATGCAGAGCTGAATGGATTCAGGCAGGTTCCTGGTATAACTGAGCATTCTGGGAAAAATTATCCAACCAAGCCTCATTACTCCCCTCATAATGACAGCTAGTTTCAAGTCACAGGGAAAGTGGGTGATGGCCTCAGGTTGCTACCGAGAGGAAACCTCACAACATTCCTAGGGCCCCACTGCTTTTCCAGGGGAGACAGGTACTCCTTAGCCCAACTGTACGTGCATGTAGTTCCTTCCCATTCACATGGCAGCGTGCCTGAGTTCTTCGCTCTAAGAAGCTGTCCTCAGCCATCGTGACCTCAGTTCCTGCAGGTGACAGTTTGACTTTCTGCTGATTTATTAAAAATCTTCCATTTTATGGCTTCTATGTACTCTCTGGTGTGCGGTCATGTGACTGGTGTAATGACAGTCTGTCTCCTGCTAACATTTCTCTACTTTGGTTATTTGTTTGATAAAGTGAAGAGCTTCCCTTTTGTTGCCCTTCATCAGAGCTTAATGTCTTTACTTTGGGATCAATATACTTTATGAATAATTTTATTTCCTCCTATTTTTATGGTCTTTTCTCCTCATTATCATACTGAGTTTATTAGCTGGTGCTGTCAGTATCTTTACCCTGTCATATGTTCCTGAGGTACAGTAAATATCACTTGTGTTGTAATTAATATGCACACCCTCTGCAGTAATTAAAGTACAGACCTCTTCAACCAGCTGAGCTTCCTACACTAATTCCACCTTATCTTCATAATGAACTTATTGTAATCTGAAACTACTACCGAATATTGTTCAGTAAGGCTAGAAGAATGAAATCTAACGAGATGCAATAATATTTGTGAACATGTTAATATAAAAAATGAATTTAATTAGCCTAAATCTAATTAAATTTCCCATACAATTAAAAGCCCCCCTTCCTTCCATTTTTTAAAAACTAACAAGTGCCATATTATTGCCCTTTCAGTTATTCTGTAAAGAAGCGGGCTGGACAAATGCTTTTTCCCTCATGAAGTATATACAGCAATTCCTATAGGAGCCAGCAATTGGAAAGTCACATAATAGGAAATACATGAGTCCTTTGGAGACAACAGTATCTGAAACAGAAGACTTGTAAGAGTTTGAACAAATCAGGAATCTGACCTATCAAGAAATAGTTTATTAAAGCAATGTATGTTAAAATTTTTTTTAAAAATTAATACCATATGTACAGTACAAGATGAACTAAGGTACAGTCCCTATCCCCAAGGACCATGTATATTGGGGGTGTCATTTTATTTTATGTATTTAAAGTGTACAACATGATGTTTTGATACACATTACAAATAGGGGAACGATTTTCAAAGAAAGAAAGAAATCCTTCAACTTCGTGTATGGGGTCACAGCATGTAAATCTATTCTATTAGCCAGTTTATATTCCATAATACAATATTATTAAGCATAACCCCTGTGCTGACAATCCTACACTTATTTATCTGACAGAACTGCACCTTTGTACCCCTTGACATACATCTCCCCACAGCCCACGCCATATAACTACAGTTCTGCTGTTTCTTTTCATGCTAGATCCCACGTAGAAGTGAGGGCATGCAAAATTTTTCCTTCTGTGTATAATTTCTTTCACTTACACAATGGAGGGATTATTTTTCATGAGAGAAACATATTTAAACTCAGGGAGTATTGATTGGGTGTCTTCTAGAAATAATGAAGAGAGCAAATTGTCACAGACTTTCTAAACAAAAGAGGAGAAATCTAGAACTAAACTTGTCCCTCAGTCTGGACCCAGCTGACACTTTCTATATTCAGTTTTGCTGGAATAGAAGGTCTATGTGGATTAGGAAGAAAATTCATAGAAAATACTGCATCAAACTACATAAATGATACAAAGTCAGAACATAGTAATAAACTGTATACATCTTAAACATTACATTTCTATGGTCAGGAAACATTTTAACAAGACATATGAGTGTTTAATGTGTAGACCCACAAAACAAAGAGCTGATAGAAGAGCCTGAAAATTGGGTGAAAGAGAGACATGATCACAACAATGCCAATCGATGGGATAATGTCATGGCAGAAGGAGTTTACCGGCAGAGTAGGGCCCTACTATTTAATTATTCACAGTAATGGCTTCGGTCTTGGAATTAAAGGAATTATTTCCAAGTTTTTAGGTTGACCTGATCAGAGGATTGTTCTCCCTCTCCCCCCCCCTCTCTCTCACACACACACACACACACACACACACACACACACACACCCCACTTTAAGAATTTAAAGGTGACTTAGTGGTCAGGGTACCTGTTAATCAAGACGGCGTATTTACTCCCACAATTGTTTTGTTATTGTTTCCTTTAACACCACTTTATTTGTATGAAATGAGATTTTTAAGGCAAGTGATCGAGCAAACATGAAACTTAGAAGGAAGCAACTAAGTGATGCTGTTCTTGCAGTGGTACAAATCTGTTCTCCACCATCCCTGGCACACTCAGCAATAATGGATTGGTTTCCCCAAAAAACAAACATCTCCTACCCTACCGGGCTTTATAAGAACATAATTGGGAAAGAACAGAAAGCACTTAGAAGCACATCCACACTCTATGTCCTGTGAATTTATCACTGGCCTTGCTTTAAGAGAGGAGACACCGTTTAAACACTGCTACCCATGCACAAGCCACAGCTGCCAACACCAGAAGTTGATTCTTTCACTGGACTGTCCCTTATTTCATGCTGAGCCTCTAGTTACAAACCGTACTTTTCTTTTTACTAATGCATTAGGTACATAGAAGTTTTGAAACTAGAATCATCTCATGACATTTTTCTAATACAATAAATAAAAAATTATATTGCAGTTTTCTCTGCTAGAAGCCACTTGAGTCCTAAGTAAAACCCATAGTTTGAAAAGTTATCCTAAAAAGCAAACATAGATTTCTTCTCAAACTAAGCTTTAGCAACAAAAACAAATAATATGTTGGAATGGATTGCTAAAGCTGCACATGAGAACTAAAATAGTCTCTATATACTGACTACATTTCAAGGAAGATTTAAATATACAAATGGCCTTCCACTTAAAAATGAGTTCATATCTTGATAAAACCATCATAAGAGGAAAATATCATTGCACATTTTGCTCCATATAGCTAACCCACCAAGCATCAAAGCTTAGCAACATAGTACCTTATAAATTCTGAACACCATGGTACCTGTGATTCGTTTTCTCAGTTGCTTGATAGAGTACTATCTCTGTCCAGCATATCTCCAAGTCTGGAAAAATATTAAAATTTAAAATTTAGAGTATAGTTTCCACTGAATTCATGTTGCTTTCCCACCATTGCAAAACTGAAAAATTGTAAGTAAGAACCATAGTAAGTTGAGATCAGTTTACATTTCGAAAGGCATCAGAAAGAAAACTGAATAATACTAGCAAAGATAAATGAAAATGTGGACTGTTTGCTGCTAAAGAGATGAAGCTAAATCAAATGCTGTCATCAGTGGGATAGAGATTGTGTTTACATTGTTGAGCATGACCATCAAAAGAAAACCTATAGCAGAAGGAAATCTGTCTGACAGGAATTACTATAGATCCTAAAAGGTAATACTGTTTAAATTCCTCTTTGATCGAGTTTTGGTTAAGTTTGGCCACTGCAAATTATTGAATCCATAATGCTCAACCTTTTACAGTGAAGACAAGACATGGGTGTCCTGTGGGATGTGTGTGTGTGTGTGTGTGTGTGTGTGTGTGTGTATTAGTGTATATGAGAATGCAATAATTGGTGTTCAGAATTAAGTAATATGAAGTTTCCAGTGGTGTACTTTTCCAATATACTAACTGAAAATGCAATCTCTTGCCTTGACATTTTTTCAACCTTATGTTCTGTGTTCAGTTCACTTCAGAAGATGAAACTCTTGGTGAACAGTAGTCTCCAAAAGGCAAAAATAAGTCTAAACATTAGCGTGTTGCTCATGAACTTATCTACGTCATTTTTGAAGGTGAGGCTTGACTTTAAAGAAAATATTTTATGACCTTATGTTGCATATTTAGAACAGTTAGAGAGTAATGTTAATGGCATATGCATTATTGTAATAACCAAGAAATTACAATATAATATCTGGAGTTCATTTGGAAAGCAAGTATACTTTTACTTTCCAAGTGATGAGATTAGTGACAAGTCTTCAGCCAACTGTATGCACAGGTGTTTACCTGTGATCTCAGGGTGGTCAATTTCAAACCACCACTTGGTGACAGGATCTTAATTGAATAACAACTTTTCAAAAGGTTGTTTTCATAAGAAAAATGTCATTTTAAAAGGTTTCCTCATGAGTATCGTGATATTTCTCCAACCCCTCTGGCCAATTTATTTACTTACTGAAGCATTGGGCCCTAAACATTACCAAAAAATACTAATGCATGACAAATAAATAACAAGTGAGATGAAGGAGAAATATGGCTTCCATGCTGCAGCCGAGAAAGCAGTTCTCGGAGGAAAACACTGACGTACTGATGCATAGGAGAAAGTTTTTTAAAATGGAAAAGCTAAGCTTCTTTAATTTTCACTTATGTATATGTATACATTTGTGAATACTATCCATACTCACATTTAAAATATAAATTCTCATTATATATACATAATGAGAATACATATACCTCAATTATTTAATATTACTGGGTTTTGTATACAATGCAAATAGTGACATTTACTCATCTCTTCTTTCCAGAATTATTGAGATGAGTTTGATAATGTATACAAACACTTTAATCTATGAATTGTTAGAATTGACATAATTTCCCTCTGCAGGTGTAATTTTCTTTTGATTAAGAATGCCTTGATTCTACTGCCACATGTAAAAGCAAAAACCACAAACTCCAACTTCAATTTTTCCCTGGCTTACTGAATGAGATTCTAAAATTAAATTTCAATAGCTTGAAAAACTCCTCTCGCAAATTAACAGAGAAGTGATCGAAGGCATTTTAGCTACACCTGCTCAACCACTAATTTAATGAAAGAATGACTTTGAAATTGCAATTAGTAGATATAACAATATTATTATGAACTAAGAAGCATCTTAAAAATAGCTCAGGTAGAATCAATCTTAGCTAATAAAGTTGACTGTAGAAAAAACTTTTAAAATTTTTTATTTATATTGTGATTTCAACTTTCTTCATACCTAGCTTCTGTTTCAAATAAGGAGCATGTAGAATTGCTTGTGGAGTGCCTAGCATGTGTGAATGTGACTGCTTCATGCATTGAGAAACAAAATAATCAAGGGATAAAAAAAAATTATTCTTCTTTGTGCAATCAGTATTAAGATAGTACCAAAATTGAGCCAGAACAAATTTTTAATTTTTAATTTTTAGAATTCTGTTTTACATAATTCTCTATGTTCAATTTTGTGTATTCTGAAGAATGTCACTGAAGCCATGGGAAAGGAATCACATTCTTATTTTTAACTAAAGCATTAGATATGACCTTGTAGAGTTCATGTCTAAATTTCATAAATGATTAGGCTCCCCATGTGCCTTTAACAAAATACTAAGAAATTTTCTGGGCCTCAGACAGAAAATGTAAGTTGTGGATTTATTTAATAGCTATACCTTCCAGAGTAGAACAAAGGGAAAGAGTTATTGAGGTAACTAAAAGAAAACAAGAAATACTGCAGAAAAACAGAAAAATACTTTTCCCCAGGTCGGGATCCCACAGCTGAGAGCACATGGAGGAGACAAATGAGCGAAGACGGTTTGTGCAGAAGAGGAGACAGATGCTGAGTTAGTGCTTCCTGAGACGCTGGGAGGTGTTTATAACAACAACAGAACCTCCTGAAAATAAAATCGCCACCCAGTTTCTCAGCAACAAACAACCTGCAGACTTCACAGGCAATATTATATATTAAACACTAGCTCACGTTTAAATATTTTAATCATCACTTAAATAAAATTTGTATTTCATTTATTAGCTGTGCCTACATTCAGATACTACCCAGAACACTGTTTCCCTTCCCACAGTATGAATAGTAAATGTGAGCGCAGAAAAGATGTTTTCTTCTTGATCTGCCACCTCATTCTAACTTTTGGGTTTAACGAATGTCTTTAATTTTAAGAAAGAAAATATTAAAAGTAAGTTTTCTCAGTAGTCAAATTTTTATTATCCAAAGAGTTTCGTGGAACCCATTTTTGAGCATGCTGTCTCATCTTTCTCATTTAAAAAATAATAATAATGTGCACATAGTGCTCGGACATTCCCATTGTGTGTTGCAAAATTCAGAAATCAGAGAACATTACTGCAACATATTCGTTCACTTTCCAGTGAATGGCTTCCGTGTCTACATAGGTAGAAGATAGTTATGATCATGTTTTTAATCAATAAGAATGTTATCCTATTGGTCCTACTGGCACGTTAACCTACTGGCATTTCAGTGTTTCTCTCTCGGTCTCTGTCTCTCTCTCTCTCTCCCCATATATATGGAGATACATTTCCAAAATGGAAATAAAGGTGATCCATTATCTTGCTTTCGTGCATGAAGCAATATTATACAGGCCTGAAATATTTCCTGTATCTCACAAACCTCTTGAAATCAAGAGATTCTTTTCATGCAAAGTAAAACATACCTATTAGCTGTTACCCTCATGCGACACATTGCTAGTACAATCTGAGACAAATTCTTTGTCTCTACCTGTTGGCTAGTGAGAAATTATGTAAATTATACACATTATTTTTGTCTTGGTTTGCTTTGGGAAGTTGTGTGTGTGTGTGTGTGTGTGTGTGTGTGCATGTGTGTTTTGTTTCAACTTGATTTTTTTGTTTATTGTTGTTATAGGACACTAAACAGTAAATTTTTTAGCATGATAGTGATCTAACTAGATTGTTTATTTGTAGATCTTAAACAGAGAATTCTATGATACAGACTAGATGCAGATTTTACATATTAGCAGATAAAAATTTAGCAGAATCCTGTGCAAAATTGGGTAGATATTGAGATGTTCAAAATTAATCTCTGTTTAATTTTGATTTCAAACCAACCCCAAATTGTTTTCAGATTTTATGATACACACTGTTTTTTTAAGCAAAAGAAATGTAAGAAATTTACATGGTATAATGTTAGAGACGAACATGGAGTTCACTCGGGAAATTTTAATTCCTAAAGTAGAAATACCTCGCTCTCACACGCCGGGATTAAAAATGACTTGACTACACTCCCACGGAGAGTCAAAGTCTATGTCCCTTCTCAAAATTTGCCGGGGGGCATAGTACTGAATAAGAAGGGGTGATGATACTGACTTTTGTGACAAGGTCATTCTAAGCCAGGAAATTTTGCTAGCTAAAATACTTGTCTTTAAAAGCCTCTAAGAGGTTTGACTGTCCCAAGGCCAGCATACCATAAAGAAGAATAAACTCACCCAAAGAAAAACCAGGTGGAGAGGCCATGAGGCTGCGAGGAGAGAGAGACAGACAGACAGACAGATAGAGACACAGAGACAGAGAATCTCAGCTGTACCTCCATGAGACCCTGAGTTATAGCCACCCAGCTGAGAACCTTCCCAAATTCCAACTCACCAGAAACCATGAGAATAACAAAACAACAGTTACTTTTAACTCAAAGTTTTGAGAAACCAGTTTGCTCATAGATAATTCATTTATTAAACAAATTTTCTTTGAATATCTACTGGGTGGGGGGCAATAGCCTGAATACTGAATGCTGCAGAGTGTGCCCCTCAAATAACTAATTCTTTCATCCTCCATGTTTCCACAGCTCTTTAAATATAGCATCTATTTCTATTGTATAAGTTGTATATATTCGATTATAAATTTACAAACTCAGGATTGGAGTTTTAGTTAATTTTATTTCTCTCTATAATATATATCATGCACATAAATGTTTGTTGATTGATACGTAGCACCTCTCTGGATGAAGAATTTCACTGCAAGAACAAACACATATGTATCCCTCATGATATGAATTAAACTAGTAAAATTTTCTAATAAATTTTTTCTTTGAAAGAGCTGAAGTTTAATATGAGAGGAAAGTTTTTTTTAGTATTTGATTGTGAGCTACTGTGGTTGAACTCATCACAGCAGTCAAAAAGGAAGAAATATTTATTTTCCAAACATTCTTTTGATTAGTAAAGAAGTCTTAAGTTATTAAAATAGTCACGCCTTAAAGTAGTTGTGTTTCATTTGTCAAATAGTCTGCAGCCATAGGTATAGGTGATTTTGTTGTAGTAGCAGTTTAAAAATGGAATTGGTCCGGGGTATGCATGAAAAATAGAATTCCGGACTACTGGTTGCAATCTTCTTTCCTACCACTAGTCTATGCTGTTGCACCAAGTACTGAGAGTTGTTTAATGTCCACTAACGTTGAAAAGCTCACTTTTGTCTAAGATTTTTACCTCACGTGGAAAAAAGTCAAATTTCTTATTCTTCCCTCAAATTAGAAGCAGCCAATTTTAAAAATAATTCTGCTCACAAAAGCATATTTTGATTCATAAATTTAAGTTTTAAAAATTTATGTCAATTCAGAAAAGCAAACTAAAGAAAATCTTTTTTTTAAGTACAAGGAGCCTCCCTTTCTAATTTTGAATGGAAGCTTCTTATCTAATCTCCACAGTTATGCATTCTTAAAATTCTAAGTTTTTGTTGATTTCTCCCGGTCCTCTGCCCTACATTGATCTACATTTAATGTTTCCATATCCTAGGAATTCTACTCTAGCACTATTTTTCCTACTCAACACAGTTGCCCTCCCAATACACACACACACACACACACACACACACACTTGTATCTGGAGAGTGAATAATAGTGTGCACATTGCAGCAGCCTTGTCTGTGTGATGCTCTGTGCTAAGACCTGCACATGTGTTTTCTATTTAAACCTCACAGCAACATGATAAAACTGGTTTCAGAGTTATTCCTACTTTACAGATGAGAAAAATCATGGAACACCTGCAAAACTAATCACCCACGTTCATAGTCAGAAGTCATAGAAACAATATACATAGTAGAGAATATGACTTCAGAACGAGTGTTCTTATCTACTTGTCTGACTCATAAAATCCTTTTTACTCACCATAATGCCTCATTCTCCTTTAACATTCTTGTAAAGTTGTCACCAGCCTCTATTGCAACCTTACCAGTGACTGTCACAATAACCTTTAACTCCAACTCAACCTATGCCCTAGCTAGATTTTTTTAAAGCATTTTGTCATAATCTCCCTCTGCTCAAATAAACAACTCACATTTATAAATGCAACACTTAGAAAAACTCCAAACACCCTAAATTTCCTGCAAACCTTCCTATTCACACTCCTCAATCTACAATTTGTATCCAGGATCCTAAATCTGAGATTTTCTTCGTAGGAAAAATATGAAACTTCCTCTATTCTAGAACATGCTCCCAGTGACTCTGTCTCAACAAATCCCTATTCATCTCATCTTTATAGAGCAAAGCAAAATATTTCCTGTTTCAGTGACACTTCCTGATCCAATCTGGAAGACATAGTCTCTCCACACCCTGGAAAATGACTAGAATTTTTTTTTCCAGGTTATGCCTTGTGCATCAGGGAGTTCAAGGGAAAGAAAAGTCTATCAGAGTCAGAACAAGATAATCCCAAGTACAGAAAACCATTTTATCAATACAGGATTTAAAAAACTGTCTCAATTGGGCTTGAGGGTGCAGACCTATAGTCTCAGCACTCCAGGAGCCCAAACCAGGAGGATTGTGAGCTTGAGGCCAGCCTGAGTAACTTGGTAGGACCCCATCTCCAAATGAAAAGGAGATGGAAGTGGGGAGATGTTGTTCAGTGTAAAGGGCCTGGGTTCAATCCCTACAGAGAGAGAGAGAGAGAAGGAAGAAAGAGAGAAAGAGAGAAAGAGAGAAAGGGAAAGAAAGAAAGAAAGAAAGAAGGAAGGAAGGAAGGAAGGAAGGAAGGAAGGAAGGAAGGAAGGAAGGAAGGAAGGAAAAGAGAGGAGGACAGAGAGAGGGAAGAAACTGTGGTAATAAGTCCTACGAAAGTAGAGGCCAAGAGGATTCACAAGATACTACCAGAGATTGTTAGGGAACGTCAGGGAGGCAAATATAAGGAAGATTCCAAAATCAGAATTCAAAAGGCATAGTGAGGAGTTAGAGGGCCAGAAAATGGAGTCACATCTGACACCTGGAGTCACATGCTTAACCATGGCGCTTTCCGATTTTATGACAATGTCCACATGTGCCACGGTGCAAAGGCACTTAAACATGCTTCATGACCACCTAAAACTGACAAGACTTTCCCACATGTTTTTCTGTGATGTATATAATTCCAAGCCTGGCATAATTCAGAAATCAGCAGCCACGGCTGCCTATGTTCTGGACTAATCTATGAATTTTTTGAGGATAGTCACAATTTTGTCAGAGTATTCCTCTAAGAAATCTGCAACATTTTAGCAAAATATATGATCAAGAAATATTTGATGGATGCATGCACAGATAGATGGATGAAAGCATTAAAAACAAACCTTGGGTTTCATTATTTCTCAATATTTAAGCAATTTTTCAAAATGTCTGAGTTAAAATGACTAGTTCTCAATAAACTCTTTAGAAGCTTTCAAACACACTGTTATAAATTCTACTGTTTTCCAAACTGCATTTAATAGGTTTTTAGTTAATTGAACAAAATATGTGACTGAAATAAAAAGACTAAATGAAGAATTGTTTTGCAAAATATTTTTGATGAAGCCCATAACTTATTGTTCCCTGATTTAGATCTTTGTATAAAGGAAAGAAATCTCCCAAACCCTAAAACTGTAGCAAGCCCAACACACTAGAAAGCATTTTTTTATTAATATGTATAAAACACCCACCAACTAGTGCTGAGAGCACAAGTAAACTGGAGGTCATCAGGGGTCCGATCAGGGCTGTGAAGAGGAAAGAAACCGTGTACATTCTTTTAATATTATTTTTAATGATTTTCATTTTGAGGAAAAATGTCCAATAGATATGACTCAAAATAGTACTGGATAAAACTATATGCTAATTTCTTCCTAATGAAAAAAAACTATGCCAAATTAAAATATTGGAGAAATATTTAGCCTTTGATAAAATTCACTGTGAAGTAGAAATTCATTTTTAATCATGAAATATATTTTTCCTTTGCTATTTTATCTCTGTTTTAATTTGCTATTTAGCAGTGCTCTGAAATATTAATAATTTGTTTAATAAATTCCTTCTCTTAATAGATTTTTAATGAAGAAATCTATCTTAGAGATCTGCATGAGAACTGATATGTATACTTTGTGAAAGTGTTGTTGTTGACCAGACAGTTTCATTTGGGTCTTTGTCCTGTGCTGTCATTGTCCGTGTTAATGTTTTCCTAGAATCTTTGTGGAATGCATAGATTATTGATCATATAAGCCCTAATAACAGTTATTTTAGAAATTAAGAGGGAGGCATTTAATTCACAAAGTCTCTTTACAAAAATAAAAAATTTTATTCCAGATTAAAATGATAAATAATTTATAATTAGCCTGACATGCAAAATTAATCATACTAGTTAAGAACATAGATGAGGCTGGGGGTGGGGAACATGGCTGCACAGAGACTCCACTCTGGGTCTGTGTTCGGCAGGTCATGCCCAGCTCCTCTACATGGTTACCTAAGTGCCAGACAAACCCCTTTCTCCATTCCAGCTTTCAGCGCATGGGAAGATCAGCTCTGGGGTTTGATAGTCAAGGTACTTCCAAACTCATCAGAATTACTGAGACACTGCATCTTCTGTTGTACTCTTCTGGATTGTAAGATTGAAACCTAATGCTCATTGGGGGTATAGGTAAATTTGTAAAGAACGGAATTGTATGGTTCCTTCATACCCCAGTCCATTCGTGCTCCCCCAGAGAAATTTATGCAGAGATTATCTCTATAAATTTTAGAGACAGAATGGATCATAAAAAACCTGTAATCTTTGCAATCAAGAAAATTTGGGTTTGATCTCTGGCTTCTTCATTTACTTGGGTTTTTTGTTTTTGTTTTTGTTTTTGTTTTTGTTTTTGTTTTGTTTTTGAGACAGAGTCTTGCTATGTGGTCCAGACCAGTCTTGAACTCATTCTGTAGCCCAGGCTGGGCTCCATCCTCCTGACTCAGCCTCTTGAGAGCTGGGATGACAAGCATATACCACCATGCCCGACTCCCTGGATCCCCCTTACTAAGTAACTTCCGAAAATGTGTTTAACTTCTCAGAACCAGTTTCTTTATAATGTTGCCAACCTCATAGGATTGAAAGGAAAGAGTGAGTTAAAGTAAATATGTTTTTAAATATTAACTATCCAACCTATACATAATCGCTGCTCAATAAACTCTAGTGACTATAGAGATGGTGGTGGTTAAATTCCCTATAGGTTCCAAAGCCAAGATGTCCCTGCAAAAAATGACTGAAAACTGTAAATTAAACCCATTGGAAAACTCTCAGTAGATGTTACTCTCTTCCTCCTCAAAGGCTGAGATTAAAACTCAGAGATTGGTTTCAGATCTGTCATAGCCTGCAAACAAGGAGAATGTAGTCTAGCCCTGAATATCCAGTGAGAACCAGTGAGAAAAAGACAGCATGGGGGAATAACCATCCACAGATGTAGGTTATTTAGGGATTTTTTTGCTGTTGTTTTGTTCTGTTTATTCATTCATGTGCTTGCTTTGTTGTTTTATTTTTATTTTATTTTGTAACATTTCCCAACCATAGGAAACTTTGAATTTTCTACCTCTTGGTTTTTCATCAACAAAACATGAAAATAATGCTGTGTCATTAAATCAACAGTTACTTGATGATAATATTAACAATACAGTTTGGAATAAGATCCTCAACCATACTCCGTATTACATATACTGTACTTTGTGTGGACTTGCCTTTTGGGGTTTCCCAAGCCATATGTCCCCAAAGACGTGTTCCGAGGGATGCTCTAAGAAAATAAATAAATAAATAAGCTAAGTTTTATGACCAAGTACATTCAGGAAACATTAAATTTTACATTCACGGGCTGGGGATATAGCTCAGTGGAGTAAGCATCTGCCTAGCAAGCGCAGGGTCCTGAGTTCAATCCCCAGTACCACCAAAAAAAAAAAAAAAAAAGAAGCAATAAATTTTACATTCACTTCTTGCAGAGTCACAGTTAATATCGGCATATTAAAAGCCTTGATAAATACTGCACTGAAGAAAATGATAAACCTCAAAACTTTCCTGCTAGTGTCTCCAGAAGTATCATATATATGCCCCATCTTCATTCTTTTCTCCAGTGTTCAGTAGAACACTTTAGGAAATGTAATTACCTTCTCAAATTAGCAAACTTTCTGTACTAGGTCCAGAGACAGGAAGTGCTGGGTGAAGGAGACATCACAGATCCTGATACAATCTGATGGCTACAGAAATCACTCTGGCAAATGCACCTCCATGGTCATGGGCTGCTTGATACCACAAGGAGAATCTCCTTTGTAACTGCTAAGTGGACTTCCACTTTTATTTTCATCTTATAAAGTTACCTTGGTTCATTAAAAGAAATAAATACTGGGAAGGGAAAAAATGACACATATAAGACCCAGAGAAACTAGATGAGGCCATTAGCATAACTCACATGCATCACTGAGCAGGAATGGTTTATACTGATAATCACACACATTTATAGATATGATTGGGGATTCCATGAACATTTAATTATAGATAAACTGGACTCAAATTTGAAAATCAGATCAGAGCCGAATCTGATTACTTTGGTCATACTCAAGGAATATTACTTGTCTACTTCTTAACACCGAGCCCAACAACAAGCCTTGTCAAATAACCTACTGTGTGTAAAAATACAGAGAGTACAGTGAGACATATACAGTAAGACATATACTTGTTCTCATAGATGCCTTGCTGACACATAAGGGCCCATTTGTAAATACTCGTTAAATAGAGGACAAATCCCCTGCCAGGACTTGTATCAGGCCCTACAAAACAGGATACATTTACATTACAAAAGGAAGAGAAGATTATGCAAGTATTCCTTTTACTATCTAGCATCCCTTGGCTTACATGCATAACAAATGGTTTCCACCAGATTTTCAGCTGGTTTTGTGCTGGTATGAAAGAGATTCCAGAGATTCTAGAGATTGCTCACCTCTTCTACCCTGTGAAGACACAGCAAGAAAATACCTTCTATAAACTAGCAAGTGACCCTCACCAGACACGGAATCAGCTAGCCCCTCAATGTAGAACTTCCCATCTTCTAGAACTGTGAGAAATAAATATTTGTTGTTTACCATTTGGTACAGGGTGCCCATCTTTGTTATGGAAATCCAAACAGACTAAAATACGCACATTCTAAGGTCACGAGCAAGTGGGCAGAACACATAACACTGAGGTGGTAAGGCCATTTAATCACAGCCCTACTCTTTATTTCTGGTTATGTGAATTTAGGCAGATCATTGAAACTCACAGGTTTTTAAAACTCAACAGATGGAAAACAGGTGTTTTATAGCGATATGTGAAGGTTAAATGATTATCTATACAAAAATCTTTAATGTGCTGCTTCCCACATTATCAGTGCTAAAATATTTTTCAAAATATTTCATTACCTAAAGATTATATTAGCAAATTATTCTATTTGATGGGACTAGGCTAACATACATATAGTTCCTTTTTTCCATTTGCAGTGACTCTGCTGACTAAATTACAAAGAAATAAAGATGAAGAAGAGGAAAAGGTTGGTGGACTAACCAGCTCTCCCTCTGGCTTTAAATGTAGCTGCCCCACTAGCCTGTGTGCTATTGTCTCTAAATATTTCTAAAATGTGGGATGTGCTGCCATTTTACTGGGCTCATTCATGGTTTTGCCCATTTGATACATATTTATTTTATTATATTAACATAGTAAAATCAGTTGTTTTCAAGTTGTATCTATGCAAATTTTATGATACTTCAGAGAGACATATAGAATATTACAATAGAAAACTGGAGTTTTTATACCAAATTCTAGAAAACCAAAGTTCATTCTTATGTGACATTGCCTTAACTAAGACCCAGGTATCCAAATCCTTGTTACTCTCTCCGCTGACACATTTTTGCCCAAATATTGATTCTGTATTGTAGTTTAGTGTAAAGCTGAAAGTACTTTCTAATTTTGCTCCATAATATTTATAGGTGAACATGTACTAACACATTAGTTGAATGAGTCATGTTAAAATGTAACTACAGTAATTTATTAGCTTTCCTATATAAATACCAACAAAACAGGCAATGTCAATTTACTTTGCTCATTTTAAGTCAAGCTGTAAAATCAGTATTTTAGAACAATTTAACACATTAAAGAAAAAACTTTTTAAAATAAAAATATTCTATTTTATAAAATATTTATTTTAAAAATACAAGAGTTTTTTCCTCTTAAAATGAATTGGTTGCAGTAAGTACATGTGTATACTTCAGTAAATATGAACTAACACCTACTGAACATGAGGCTCTGCAGTCAGACAGCCCACGTCCCGGTGCTTGCTGTTTGCGGTACTCAACATCTATTCGGCTTAATTTCTTCATTGAAGAAAATGGAAATTAACTCATACCCTTGCAACATGAGTTGTACAAAGTACTTAGGCCAAGACGTAGTATGTAGTAAGGCTTCAGTTAATATGTTAGTGCTACCTAACACTAGCCTCTTATTTTAACCTGTATGCTTTAAAAGTCATTCAAAGTCCATCAAGCGGAGACCTGGCCTAAAATATCACTATTCTTAATCATATGTCACCTCTACTCTGCGGCTTTTATAAATATGGGGTTTTTTTATATCTGATTTCAGCCTGGTGCTTTTTCTCTTAAGGCAAAACTGCTCTCTCATCCAAATATCTGAAAAGATGCTAAGTAACGCAAGTGAAACTCCTCATTTAAGATCATTTTAATTACAGCAGAAACAACAGATGTATATGTGTTCATTAATAAAGGAATAATTTGTAGTTGCATTCCTCTGAAAGTTAAGCTAGAAAATTATGGATTATATTGAGATGCAAAAGGAAACACTGCTCTCTAAGTCAAATACTCTATTATTAAAAACTGTCATCCCTTATGAATTTCATAAATAGTAAGCCCAGGAACAGAGTAACCATTTTAAAAAGTCTGGAGGGGATTCCATAACAACATTTAAATGCATTACTACTCAAACAATCTGATTAGATTATAAAATATTTAAACTGCAGCTGTAGTTGTGGTGTTTACTGTTGATTATTTTGATTTCAAGATCTTCACACAAGAAGGTACAAGTTTACAGAACTATTTGTATTACACTGATAAATAACTGCACTGTAAAATTCACTGGATGGATATATATTTACATCAGAAGGACAAAATTAGAAACAACAGAATAAAACCCCAGATTTTCACTATATCCAACTGTACTTCTTTTCCAAGGCAGAAAGTGGTATAATGATGTCCAAAAACCTTCATAGACAAAAGGAAGTATTGGCCTTACCACAGCTACTTGTCAGTAAGAAGGTACACTTTAGTGAGGATCTTCTAACATTAACAGGGCCTCTCATTAAATGAAGAAATATATACTGCTATACCGCTACCTAAAGATTTCAGTCTTAAAACCATTACAAAGAGCTAAAACCTGTAAGCAACTGATTTTAATTCTAGTTTGGCATGTAAATTTTGAACACTTACCGTATGAATCAACTCCCCTTAGCCCAAGCTTATCATTATTTTTTCATGTATGTTATTTGTCAAAAATGTGTAATTGTTTTACAATTTCATGGTGGTTACGAGTTCCACTTGACAAATGAGGAGGAAATTAATGTTCATCTAATTGAGCGTTTAACTCAAAGTCACATGCTCATGAGCAAAGATTGCACCATGTACTGACTGAACTTGGGTAAATAGAGCCGCTTGCTGAAGCAGCAAGTGATTCTCCAGCTCTGAGACTGGATAGATGTGGTTTCATATTCCAGCTCTGAACTTGGGGAAGACACTTGTATTCTCTGATCTTTAGATTTCTCATTTGTAAAATAAAGATGACAGTAGTACATGATCTATTGGGTAAAGATCCAATAAATCAGTGGATGCAAAGTACTGTTTTGGAAGGCTTGATAAAGAAAAGAAGATGAAATACGCCTGCGCAATGTTTGCTTTCGAATGTAGGGTCTTCAGATCACCATGGGCAAGTCTCTAGATCCCAATTAAGAACACAGCTATTATCTGTTGAAATTAGATCAGGAAGTCAACCAACAATCCAGACAACTAGAGAGACTATAGAAAAGAAAATGCCAACAACATTCCAGCAAACTTGTTTAAACACAAGAAACAACAAAGAAAGACCACGATCCGGACGCTGATATTGGGTCTCCCTCGCTCTTTCCCTTGACGGAACTCCACTCTCTGGCCTCCAGTTATTTCCTACTTTTATAATGGCTGCTCGGGTGTAACAGGAAGTGGCACCTGTAAACTAAGATAACTGAGGTTGAAGATAAGTTATTTATAGGTGATTTAAGACATCAGTTAATATCCTTAGGCCTCATACATTCATGTGCAAAACAAGGATGGCACCGATGTGCCTTACTATGCATGTGAAAGCGGCTTACCCTATTTGTGTATGTGTATGTATATTTTCCTATCTAAAATTGGGCATACTAGATCTAGACACATGTTTTGGACTTTTGACTGATTTCATCCTTTGAGACAAATCCTTACTGAAGTTTTCAAGAATCTTTGAAACATGTAGTTTTCACTAATGTATCTACATATTTCAAAATGATTTCAAGTTAGCATATTGAATTTCTTATCATGTAAATGACTTTTATGGTATTGTTTTGACAAATGCAAATTTTATGCAAGTTTAATAGTTAGGAGATATTGTTTGGAGTGTTTTTGGACACATATGTACACGTGTGTGATACAAATACACATGTGTAATACACAAAACTCTTGCTTATTTCAAAGTTTCTCTATAAAGAATTAGAAAGACTCATGAGTCACTCTGGAAAAGTAATATTATTTTACAATCACACCTTGAAACTGTCCTGTATATTCATAAACTACAAGTTGTAAGCAGACAGATATAATTTGGTAAGCTGGTAATTTCAGAGGTGAATGTAGACTTTGAGCTCTATTAGCTAAAGTTGAAAATTAGTCCACCAGATTTCAACTACCCAGCAGTAATTAATTCTGTCACGTGAAGGTTAATTAAGGAAAAATGAAGTATAATGCAAATTGTTGAAAAGGAAAGCCACCAACTGATGACACAGGACGAGTGAAATATATTAAAGAAGTGGCGCAGTGTGTTAAGCACGTAATGACGCCAAAATTCTCCCAGCTTTATTTTGTCTTCCTTTCCATATCCTTGGCTCTCAGAAATTCATTCTCAGTTCTTTGGCAAAAGAGACTGGAAGAGACCAGAAGGAGGAGAGGGGGAGTGGACAGCTCATGCTAATGCCACTCTTGATTTCAAATTTTTTTAAAAAATCCTACTTTGTGCATATAAAATATAGTTCATTTCTTATCCTGAGAGTTACCCTGGCATATGGCTCAATTGGAAACATCAAGGTTTTCAGTACTTTTAAAAATGGCTTGCCTCTTTCCCAGTCTTCTCTTCAGATAGATGTACTGTCAATGCCATGTTTAGAGTTTATGACTCTTATATTGGTAGAATCTTCTTCATCCTCTGGTCAAAAATGTCTTGACCTTGATGAGAGAGGAAAGAGAATGAGGCAAACCCGGGACTGATTATAAAGGGACCTGGCTATGAGTTTTGTTTTCAGGTGGGACCTAGCTCATGTTGTAGGAATTTTTTTGTAATATAAAAATTATGTTCCCTAGACCCAGAGAGAAAGCACTTTTCTATTTTTTTAGTCTTCTATGGAGTTATATAATTCAAAAGTATCCATCGAATTCTATAATCATGCTCCAAAATGTATGTGTCAAATTCAAGTTCCTTGGTTCAACTCACTCTGGAATCATGATAAAATATAATACCAAGTAATTTATCTTAAAGAATATTCTTGTATATGTGAAGCCTTTAAAATCAATATTGAAGGGGCTGGGGGTATAGCTCAGTGGCATAAGCGCTTGCCTGGCAAGCGCAAGGTCCTGAGTTCGATCCCTGGTACCGGAAAAAAAAAAAAAAGACCCAAGTTAAAATCAATATTGAGCAGGTAAGGAACTGACATAACAGGAATAATCAATATCTTAAATGTGAACTATAAGACTTAGTGCCTTGTTGTATTACCCACCTTGGATGAAGTTTTTGGTTCCAAGAGTAAGAACATACTTATCCAATACAAATTCATCATGAGTAGTCTGCATTTATCTGCAATAAGTGCTGGATGAAGACAATTGAATTCAGGGAATTATGTGATAATGGTAGATTCTCCCTACAGAGGGTAAGGAAAATTGTCTAAAGATATGTAGCAAATAGACAAGTTTTGTCTATAATCTAAAATGTGAATTGAAGGAACTCTTGAGTTTGTTCTTTAAATAGTAGTTTGTTCTTTAAATTATTTCTTGTAATGAGCATTAAATATAAGAAATATTTTTCTTTGTTTGAAATGCTAAGAAATGTTTCAAGGCCACTTTATACAAGTGACTGTTGACTTCTGACTGGCAACAATTTCTGAGGCCTGAGGCAGTTGTCAGTCACTTTTTCAAATTGGAGGATGTCACAATAATTTTAAAAGTATAACCTTCCTTTCAGTTCCATATATATATTCTAAATGTAAATACCACCTATAAACAAGTTACAGAGAACTTCATGCAACAAAAAAAGCAAGTTCTGAAAGTACATTTGTAATCAGAAACATACAAATCTCTGCATCTAGAAATTGTGAAGGACGGAACAAGGTCATATTTTTTCTTAGCACACTTTTCATCCATTTTCCATGTTTCTTACCTGGCAGGCAGCTAGGGGCTACAGAGTCAACTAATGGAGTTGTCTTTCATTTGAATATAGTTTATTAATGGCAAAACACTAATCCATTAATCAACTTAAGTCAGTAAATTTTTGAGAAAAGCTCAGTATCTCTTTTAGTAACAGAGATCACATGCCTTTTAAAAAGGAGCCATTATCTCTATGGGTTTCTCAGCTGAAGTAAAGAATCTAAAAATGATTTTCATCCCTTTCTCATTAATATGCAAAAATATTCAAATTAGATAGTAATTAACCATCTACTCAGTAGAAAACCTTTTCATGATAATTTATGATAAACTCAGTTGCTACTTTGATTGAGATTGATTTTTGGTGTTGGGAATCTATCATGAATACAAAAAAGCACCTGAAAAAATATTTTTAAACACCTAACTTATTGCTGAGCTAATTACATGGTAGCTATGTTCACAGACTGCTCCAAAGAGAGGTTTATGGAACCAAGACCAGCACTGAAGAGGCTGTGCACACACTCTGCTCTGTTTACCACAAATCTCATGCGAGAGTAGGACGTCAGGATTCCTCTGCCTAGCTAACTCATTTTGTTTGGGCTTTATCATTGTTTAATTCAATTCAACAGACCCTAACTGTCACAATTTGTATGAGACAGCCTGGATAATGCAGAATCTCAATAAGAAAAGAACTATGGAAATTTTCACATATTCTCAAGATCAATTGATTTCACAAGATACTGTGTTCCATGGGCTTAGTTTCGATTTGTAAATAGATTTCAGTTTTACTTTGTGCAGATGAAAACCAGACCTCAGTAGTAGATGATAAAAGGGTGATTATGATGTGCTCGTGGGGCCAGTGGAAGTCATTTTCATTCTCCACAACAAAAGCTGGAGTTGACTATCTGTGACCATGGGGTATGCAACTGGATCTAAACACTGAAGACTGCTATTCAAAATGTTGCTCCCTGGGAGTAACAAAACCCTGGGACACAGTGAGTAACCTTCTGTCAGCACTTTTTAAAAATACACAAAAGAAAACACCTACTACTTTCAGTACCTACTTGGTTACAGAGATCAACTATGGGTGAGGATTCCTGTGGCAGTAGATAAAAAGGAAACTGACTCCGGCTGGGTGTAGATGGCTGCCTCAGTCACCCAGTTAAAAGTATGTTACTGTAGGATCAGAACTGTACATGTTACATTTTAGCAGGCATTTGGCCTTGGTTTATATTCATATGCAATAACTTCTTAGATATTATTGCATCTGTACCCCTGTAAAGCACACTGGAATTTGCTATACTCATTCTCCAGATAAAGAACCCGAGGCCTGAGCTGTATGACTGTTGACAAGTTAGTTAATCAGATGGGGAGGGACTAGGACTTGGTGTTTTTTTGGGGTTTTTTTCCTACAGCTGCTTGTTTTATACAATGTCTCCCAATGGTAAACTTCATCAGAACCACCAGGAATACTTCTCGAAGATGTCCATTGGACCCTTTCAGTAGTACTGTGTGGCCTCCGGAGAAGGCATCCAGGTATTGCACCTTTTATACTCAGGCTTAGATAATTCTTTCATGCACACGTACACACACGATTTTAAATGCAGTACCTATAACTTGTAACTCACTAAATAGTTGATCTCCCATCTCCGAAAATGTGTATTTTATCTTCAGGGAAGAGGGCAATGGGGAGTGCTACCCTGAGGCGGGCCCTCCTGGGGATTTGCTGACAAGGTGAAGTATAGGGTAATTAGTAAAATATCCTGAAAACATTGTTCTGAATCTTCTTGGAATGAGTAATTATAAATGATGTGCATAAGCCTAAACAAAGAAGAAAAATATATGCTCAAAAACAGCAAAACCTTTAAAATTTTTGAAAGATGTCTTACAAGACTGAGTAACAAAATGATTGAAATCTGAAGAAAGTTCTTTCCCATAAGATGTAGTGAGTTCCCAGTATAGATAATATGCATTTTCATACTTCTGGTAGAATTGTAAAACAACAAAATTAGCCGCAAGCCAAGAGTTGCTCTGATTTATGTTCTGCAACAGCCCCCCCCATTTCCTGGTCAGCATTCCGTATGATTGTTCCATTTAGCACATACTCCCTACTTTGTTTCTTTTGCTGCAAGTCTATTTTACATTTTCCTGTACTGAACTGCATTTGCCATCTGCTGATCCAATTACTTATACAATCCAAACCCTTTTGAGGCTGATTGTTTTGTTCCTCATTATTTGCTCAGCCTCCAGTTTTAGTATCCTCTGTAAACTCTAAAATCTTGTTTTCAATACCTCATCTGAATTTCTTATACACAATACAACCCAATTAGCTCAAACTTTGGGTGTTTCTAAGGCTACTTGTGTCTGAGGGGATTTATATCAGCTGAGTGGATTTGTATCCTAAGAAAAGCCCTACAATTCCCTTTTCTAAGGACAACTGACCCATCAAGAATTGAGTCATCCTATTCATATTGAAAGGAGTAAAACAAGAAAAATACTAATTCTAAAATTCTGAGTTTAAGAATGGTATCTTCAGCATTTTTTTAGCATTGTTGAGGTATAATTGAAAAAATTGTATATATTTAAGACACACAGTGTGATGGTTAGTATACATATACATTGTAAAATGATTACCACAATCAAGGTAATTATCATAGCTACCATTTCACATAGTTATCTCATGTGTGTGTGTCAAGAATGAGGAAGATGTACTTTCTCTGCAAATTTCCAGTAATGAACACTGTTAAATATTTACTGTGCTACGCATTGAGTCTTCAGGATTTGTTCTTCTCATAACTGGAAATATGTACTCTTTGACCAACCTCTCTCCATTTCCCACCACTGGTAGCTGCCCTGTGCTGGTTGTCCCTGCGAGTCAGACATGTTGGGGTATCACATCATATATCACAAACAAGAGAATGTCCTTCTTTTTAAGACTGAATATATTCTACTGAGTGTGTCACATGCTGTTTACGCATTCATCCATTTGACTTACACCGAGGTGTTTCCAGATGTTGGCTCTTGAGCATGATGCTCCAGTGAACACGGGAGTACAGACATACTTTCAAGATACCATTCTTCTTCCCCTAGAGAAACACGTAGAAATAGGATTTCTGGATCACATAGTGGTCTCTAAATGCCGTATTCCCTAGCGGCTACACCAGTGTATGTTCTCACTCAGACTGAGCTCCCTTCTCCACACATCCTCAGCACTTTCTTGATGTTATTGTGAATGATGTTGCTTTCCTCACATGTTTCTCAATAGGTTCAGTACTAGTGTATAAGAACACAACTGATTTTGTGTATATATTGATTTTATATCCTGCTACCTTACCAAATTCAGTTATTAATTCTAGGATGCTTTTGATAAAATTTCTGGGTCTTCTATGTAAAAGATCATGTTTGATGTAAGGATAGTTTGGCCTCTTCCTTTCATATATGCATCTTTTTTTTATTTTTTCTCTTGCCTTATTGCTCTGTCCAATCCTCTGAGTACTATTTTGTACTGTAGTTAGAGTAGATATCATTGACTTTTTCATGATTTTAGAGGAAAAGTTTTCAATTTTTCTCCATTTGGTACAATATTGGCAGTAGGTTTCTCATTAATATCTTCTATCAAGTTGAAATAAGGTCCTTCTGAACATATTTTCTTCAGTAATATTATCATGAACAGATATTCCATTTTATTTAAGGCTTTTTCTGAGTCTGTTAAGATGATGATGATACAATTTGTGTCTTTAGTCATATTTCTGTGATGTACTATGTTAGAGACCAGGCTGTGTAGGATTAAATTGCTGAACATAGGGGCCTCTGGTTGTATTGGGAAAGCTCAGATTCATAGTGCTCTAACGTCAAGGTAACACCAAACCTGAGGCAGCCAAGAATATGGGCCACTCACACTCCCTATTCCAAAATAATAAGCATGCCAATCATAGAGATGAAAGAGATCATCTTAGCTGTCAAAATTTACTGCCTTTATTCTAACTTCCCAAGCTTTGGATTTTTGTACCCTCCTCTTCATGCACCCCCAAAACCTGTGAAATAAATATGGGCTGTCTGGAGAAGTTCTTTGTCTCTGCTCCCAGAGAGTTTCTACTCCTAAGAGACTTTTGACCTTCCTAGAGCCCCCCAAATCATACTGGTTTTTTTTTTTTTTCCTTTTTTCCGGTACCAGGGATCGAACTCAGGACCTTGCGCTTGCCAGGCAAGCGCTTATGCCACTGAGCTATACCCCCAGCCCCTCCCAAATCATACTAATGTCTCTATCACGTAACTCAGTAGCTGTCCACTCATTTAGGAGAACTGGGCTAGGCCAAGACCCTGCTAGTGCTAAAGTACATGTTGAACTACCCATGCACTCCTGAGATGAAGTCTACTTGGTCATGATTTGTGATCTTTATAATGAGTTTTTGCATTCTGTTTTCCAGTAGCTAGTTGAGGATCTTATGCCTATGCTTAATTAAAGATATTGGCCTGTAGTTTCTGTTTTGGTTGAGTCCTTGTCTGATTTTCTAATTAAGGTAATGTTAGCTTCCAGGAATTACTCTGGGAGTACTTCTTTTTTAATTTTATTAAGGAGTTTGAGGAGTATTGTTGTTAGGTCTTCCCTGGAGTTCTTATAAAATTGAGTGGTAAGTTACTCAGGTTGTAGGCTTGTCTGAGTTAGTAGACATTTTGTGATGGCCTCAAGTTCATTGCTGTTATTGGATTATTTGGGCTTTTTAATATCTTCTTGATTTGGTTTTGACGATTTATATGTACCCAGGTATTTAGGAATTTCTGCTGGATTCTCTAATTTCTTAAAGTACAGATTTAACTAGTTACTAATGAACTACTAATGGATTTCAGTAGTGTCTTTGTGATTTCATTTTTTTCATTTTTAATTTTATTGATACATGTTTTCACTTGTTTGGTAAGATTAGCTGAGAGTTTGTCTATTGTTTTAAAGAACCAGTTGTTTGTTTTTTATTGATTTTTAATCTCAGTTACCTTAATTTCTGCTCTGACTTCTATAATTTCCCTCCTTGTACTAGTTTTGCATTTTGAATGTTCTTGTTTTTCTTATACCTTTGCATATATCACTGTGCTATGAATTTGGAATCATTCTGTTTTTCTTATGTGGTATTCATAGCTATAAACTCCCATCTTGGGATAACTTCCATTGTGTTTCATGTTGTAATGCTATTACAGTTTGATTCTAGGAAATGCCAAATTTCTTCCTTAAATTTTTTTCTGTGATTCATTGATTATTCATGACTATATTACATAATTTCCATATGTTTGCATAATTTCAGTGGGTTTTTTGTCATTATTTCTAGCTTTACTGCACTACAGTTTGATAAAATGCATGAGATAATTTTGATTCTTTTGTATTTACTTAAGCATGCTTTATGAACTATATGCGGTCTATTTTGGATAAAGTTCCACGTGTTGCTGAGAAGAACGTGCCATCTGTTCTTGTTGGGTGGACCACTTTGTAGATATCTGTAAAATCCTTTGGTTGAAAGTTATGGTTCACTTCTGATATTTGTTGATTTTTTGGTCCCATTGATCTGTTTGTGATAATGGGTATTAAGGCCCTCCACTATAATTGTATTAATGTTTATTGGACCTCTTATATCCAATAGTGTTTGTTTATAAAGTTATGTACACCAGTACTAAATGTATATAATTATGTATAACTTTATATATAATTTATGATTATCTATAATTTATTTATTATAATTTATGTATAATTATTATAATATATAATTATTATCTCTTCCCATTGAATTATTGCTTTAACCAACATATATTGACATTCTTAGCCTTTCTGATCAGTTTTGGCTTTACTTTTTTTTTTCTGAAAATAAGATAGTTACTCCTGCTAGTTTTCAGCCTCCTGTTTGCTGGAAATACTGATTTCCTTATCTGGAATTTTAGGCTATGAATTTCTTTTTGGATTTCATGGGAGTTTTTTTGTTTGGTATAACTTCCCATTGAGTTTTGTTTTTTGATCTGATTTGACAGTCCATATGTTTTGACTGGGGATTTGAGACCATCCACACTCAAAGTTATTACTCAAAGGCATTGACTTATTCATGTCATTGCATTATTTTTCTGTTGCTGATTCCTTTTCCCCCCACTGCTTAAGTCCTCACCTTCCCTAATGTATTCATTGCCTTAGATTTTTTGGCATCCCTGGCTCTGTTGTCTTTGCCTAGGATACCCTCAGTACTTGTGTGTGTGTGTGTGTGTGTGTGTGTGTGTGTGTGTGCGTGTGTGTGTGTGTGTGTGCTACTTTTGTGGTCATGTTGTACGCTTTGTCATGGAAAGCTCTTATTTCTCCATCAATTTTGAAAAGATAGCTTTTGAATTTGTCTTGGCTGTAAGTTATTCAAAGAGTTTGAACCACTTCACTCCCAACACTCCTGGACTTGAAGGTTTGCTTTGAGAAGTCTGCTATCATTTTAATGGCTTTACCTTCATAAATGATTTGTTGTTTTTCTCTACAGCTTTTAAGAGGGATTTGGACTGTAATTGTCATGGAGAAGTTCTCATATGGTTGTGGCTACTTGGGGTTCTTTATGCCTTGCTTACCTATATCTTAAATTTCTTTGCCATATTTAGAAAGTTTTCTGCTATCATTTCTGTAAACAGGCTTTTATGCCATTTTTACTGTCTTCTGATTTTTCACTGATTCCAATAATCTTATATTATTCTTTGCATAATCTAGAACCACTGGATCCACTCCTCGTATTTTGTTATTGTTTTTAAGGTGACTTTGAGTATACGGTCACCTGCAGCAGCCCTGCCTTCCAGTTCTGACACTTTGTCTTTACAATGGTCACTCCTGCCCACACTGTCGGTAGAATGTTTTATATCCTGGATTTCTGTTTGAAACTTTTTCATGGGCTCTATTTCTTTGTTAAATTGGTAGTTCATGTTTGTATTATTTTGTTTATATCAGCTGCCTTTGTAAGAATGTGTTCTGCAAGCTCACCAGTCATTGTGTTTAATTTATTATCTGTTTAGTTATGTTATCTTTGAGTTGGCTGTGCACCTTATTGACCTGGGTTTTTCTCTACTCTTTGATCACTTCATATAATTTAGCTGTTCATCTTTTAATTTCCTCCTTATCAATGTCCCATGGCCCACTTTGGGGGAATTGGGAGTTTTGAGAGACATTTCATTGAATTATTTTCTCATTGGGTGTGTGCATGCATTCATGCATGTGTACTAAGAGTCAATTATATTGACAGACTTTGTTGCTAGCATGGAGATGACTTTCACTAGTGTATGCTTTCCAATGATGTTCTTGGGAGTGACTAACTATAGGACTTGTACTGTTCTAAGACCGCTTATGTTAATTTAAGGAAGGGAGGTTGTACTTTAATTGGCTTGACACCCAATTCTCCAGAAATGGAACTCAGTATTTCTAGTGACACAAACACAAACCAGATATTTGTATACAGTAAAATCCAATTAATATCAATGACTATGGCAATAACAACAAAGTCTGCAATAATAACAAAGCCAAAGACAAACTGAATATTGACATACCATAAGAACATAAAACAGTAGCATCCTTAACAATGGAAACAGATCTGTAAGGAAATCATATCTTTCACAACAGCATCCAAAATATTGAAATACTTAGAAGTCAATCTAACAAAAGAAAAGATCTCTGCACTGAAAACTACAGTACTCTGAAAAAGGAGATCAAAGAGGACTTCAGAAAGATGGAAAGATATTCCTTGCTCATGGATAGGAAGAAACAATGAAAACGGCCATATTCCCAAAATTGTTGTACAGATTCAATGCAATCCCCATTAAAATGCCATTAGCACACCTCACAGATCTACAGAAGACATTCCTAAGACTCATCTGGAACCAGAAGAGACCCAGAATAGCAAAAGCAATCCTGGGCAACAAAGACAAGTCAGATGGCATCACAATCCCTGACTTAAAATTATACTACAAGGCCAATGTGATAAAATCAGCATGGTACTGGCAAAAAAAACCGACCTGAGGATCAGTGGAACAGACTGGAAAATGCAGTCACACCTACAAACACTCAGCAAACATTTTTCGACAAAGGGGAAAAACAAGTTCACTGGAAGAAAGATAGCCCTTCTAAAGACTGGCTCACCACATGCTGAAGACTAGAACTAGGGGCTGGGGATATAGCTCAGTGGAATAAGCGCTTGCCTAGCAAGCGCAGGGTCCTGAGTTCGATCCCCAGTACCGCAAAAAAAAAAAAAAAAAGACTAAAACTAGACCTATGTATATCACCGTGCATGAAACTCAAGTCAAAATGGATCAAAGACCTAAATATTAAAACAGAAATACTAAACATACTAGAAGAGAAAGTAGGTAAAAATCTTGAAGACATAGGGTTAGACAGACAGTTGATGAACAAAAACCAAACTGCATGGGAAATATTTCAAAGAATCAACAACTGCGATCTCACCTTATTGAAAAGTTTTTGCATATCTAGCCAACTAAAAAGAAAACCCACAAATTGGGGAAAAAAAGTTTAACCAACTGTCCCTTGGACAAAAGACTTCTATCTAGAACATATAAAGAATTTAAAAAATCAGCCCTCCCCAGTTAAAAGACCCAAAGCAAAGCTAGGTGTTATGGTTGATACATTGTGTCAACTTGGGAAATCTAGAGGTTTAGCTGAGTGACTCAGGAGGAAGCTGGGGTGCTTCCTTTGTAAACATCCTGAACCTGTGGAAGAGGAGGGCATGGAGATTGTGTGATAGGTTCACGACCCCAGGGTGGGGTAGGTTGTTTACAATGTAGGGAAGAAAAGGAGGCTACTTGCAGCCATTCCTCCCTTTTTGCTTGTGGTTTTTGCTGTGCTCTGCTGCCCTGAACAGTTTGCCCTCCGCCATGTGCCACTCTGCCTCAAAACCAGCCAAGTAAGGACTGAAACCTCCACAAACTGTAAGCTAAATAAACCTTTCCTTCCTTCATTTTGGGCTTTGGGTATTTTGTCTCAGCAACGAGAGAAAAGTAACCAAGACACTGGGCATCTGAGATGAGTATACACTTCTCAGATAATAAATACAAGTGGCAAGTAAATACATGAAAAAATGTTCCACATCATGAGTCATTCAAGAAATGCAAATTAGAACAACACTGAGATTCCATCTCACTCCAGAAAGAGTATCATCAAGCAATCAATCAATAATAAATGCTGGTGAGGTTGTGGAGGAAAAGGAAACCTCCACTGTTGGTGGGAGTGTAGACTGGTGCAATCACTCTGCAGATCAGTCTGGAGATCCCTCAGTAAACTAGGATTAGAAGTCCCATTCAAACCAGCTACTTCCCTTTTGGGCATTTTCCCAGAAGAATTAAAAACATAATACTACAGCGATATATGCGCACTGATGTTTATAGCTGTGCGATTTGTAATAGCTAAATCATGGAAGCAACCCAAATGCCCATCATCTGAGGAATCAATAAAAAAAGATGTGATATTTTTATATAATGGAATATTACTCAGCTATAAAGAAAGATAAACTCGAGGCTTTCAGAGGTAAATGGATGCAACTAGAGATCATACTCATAAGTGAAATAAATCAGACCCACATGTGTAAATACCATATTCTCTCCCTAGTGTAAAAACCTGAAAGACTAAATAAAATCTGAAAGGTATAATAGATGTTGTGAAAGAGAAAGAAACGGCTCAAAAGAAAAGAACAACTGGGCTGAGGGAAAACAGTAAAGAAAGAAGGGGAAAAATATGTGTATATGTATACACAGGATAGCTAAGATAATTGTACTACTGACTGCATTACAGAAAGGAACAGTTAATGTTTAATTGTTTGATCAATCTTACATGCCTATATTTGTTTAACTGAGTAACCAACTTGAAGATAGCAATATGTAATGCAATAAACATTGTTAATTTCCTATCACCTTGTCTGAAATTCTGTATTGCTTCTATTGCTTGGGTGTTGTTTCATTTATGTCTGTTTGTTAATGTGTTTTCATTCTTTTATATTTAAAATAAAAAAGAAAACATATCTGTCATTATAAGATAGATATAAATCACATTTTGATATACAGTAAATATTTGCTAAATGCAATAACTATTCCACTATTAACAATAGAATTCAACAGTAATACCATGTAGTCAAGTAAATACCTAAAGATTACTATAGCTTAATAGTAACACATTCCTAGTAAAGATGGAGCAGGTGGAAAAGGAGAATATGAAAGAAATTTGAAAAATAAGGAAAAGAAAGAGAAGAATGAAAAGTGAGATAATGATCCAGTTGAGGAGTAAAATGCACATTAGTAGAATTAGATAAAAGTAACAGAAAAAAAAAAAACAAGAAAAAAGTAAAAAGATAGCAAAATAAAGAAATGAAGAAAAAGCCCAAACCCAAAACAAAAACTTAGTGAAGAAATACAGAAATGAGACCCAAAAAATTGTGAGTGGTTTTTTCTAAGGTTCACAGTATTGGAACCCACTATATATGGGGGGGACAGTGACTCACTATTAAGGTTTTGCTTCCACACTCACAGTTTTTTTCTGGGGACTGTGAATCCTGCTTTACTTTTCCCAATGGTTGGTCAACATCATCTGCCCCAGGGTTGTACTGACCCCAGCCACTCCAAGTGTCCATGTCTCCAGGGGTGCCCCAGTTACAGCCTTCTCCGTCCAGTTCATGGTGTGTAGATCTGTGAGAGATCCTTTCTTGCTCCAGAGGCCCCTCAGTCTGTACTTGCCAGGCTCTGGTGACCAGCCAAGCTGAAGCCTATTCCTGATTACATTGGCAAGTGGAGAAAGCAAGCAGACCACTGAGCTCTGTTAGATGTAGGCATGTAGATGGGTGCGGGGAGGTATTAACTATTCTGCAGGACTTAATACCGGCACTTTCAAACCCAACTCCTTCTGAAAGACACACATCCAGCCTGGCATCTCACCATGGGGAGTGGAACCTCAGTGTCATTCCTAGTCTAAGCTTAAAATTCTCAAAGGAGCCTATGTCTAGCTGCACCCTCTCCATGACTGTCTCTGTGCCTGTCTCCACCATTAACAATAAAGTTGTTCTGTAGCTGTCTTAATAAGTCCCTTCTCCAAATGGCTCTTGTTAAAACTTCGCAAATACGGGAGGTGCTGCTCTAGATTTTGTTAGGGCTGCCATGTTCTCCTCCCCAAGACCAGGTGTGACTGTTATTTACTTATGAGCAGTGTAGGCTGTACAGAGGTGACTTCCCTAAACTGGCTTTCAGTTTAATGAGTGAGTCTGGCTGAAGCAATGTACATACCTTCATGAAAGCAGGCGGCTGATGCTGGACTACTTCGTTATGTCAGCCATGGTTGAACTCAGATAGATGAGCTGTGACACCATGGGGCTAAGATATGAGATAATGTCTCCATGGACGCCTGCACGACTCCCAAGGAAAATTCCTTCCCAGAATTGGCCACAAAACTGGTTACTCGTTAACTGTAACCTAATCTGGCTATTTCTGTCCCTTCCGCAAGAATGCTTTCTTCTGTTCTGCGCCTTGCCACTTGTCTAGCTCAGCCAGCCTCAATCCTCTATTTCTCAGTGAATAAACACAAAGGTTCTGGCCTTTCGTTCCCCAAGAACAACTGGTTCCTGCTGCACCTCTGTTTTGACTCTTGGTCTTTTTTCCTGCCACGGGCTGCTAACCGGGCAGGGTATTGTCCGCTGCAGGGGTCTTGGTAGATCTCTTTTCTAAATCTGCCTGCTTTGTTGAAGGGTTACTTTCAGAGTAAAACCCCGCACTGTTTTTGCAAGTTTGCAATAGCTGTAGACTCTTCCTGGGGCTAGAACAGCCAGCCTGATCTGTTGCTTCTCGCTGGGGCTGCTCCCCATTGCCGGGTGAACCGCATGTCAGAGGAGAAAGGTCCCCCCAGAAGTTGGACTAGCGTTCCAGAGTGTTTCGTTCTTCTCTCTGTTGCGCTGTTGCTTTGGTTTCTCTGTAGCGTTAGACTTCCTGCCAACTCGCGCCCCATTCCCAGACATCTACGCTTCGCCTTCGCTGAGCTCTTCTCGTATCATTGTCTCGATCCCAGGTCTCACAGAGGCAGCGTTTCGCTGCCAGTCTTTACTCCGTCATCTTCAATCTCCGGTCGTCCTCGATTTCTCCCATTTAACCTGTGGTTTTCCGTGCACGGATCATTTTCCTTGGTGTACACTGATATCAAAGTATTTTATGCGATTGTAAGTGGGATCTTTTCCTCAGTTTCTTTGGATCAGTCATTGTTAACTGTGTGGAATTACAACTTATTTTTGTGTGTTAGCTATGTGATCTATAATTTTACTAAGTTGGCTTATTCTACATAGCATTTCACAGAGTATTTTAATATTAAAATTCATGTCATATACGGGGAAATTTTTATTCTTCCTTTCCAATATAAATACCTATTTTCATTTTCCTTGCCTATTTACTCTGACCAAGAGTTCTGCATCACATTAAGATAGCAAGAATGGCAATTCGTGTTTTGTTCCTAATCCACTGAAGACAGTAGTCATTGTGGTTTTGTAATATATGGCCATTATTGTGTTGAGGTACATTCTTCTTTATTTTGCTGAGGTATATATATATATATATATATATATATATATATATATATTTTTTTTTTTTTTTTTTTTTTTTTGTAGCTGGAATCAAACTCGGAACCTTGCACTTGCCAGGTAGATGCTGTGCTACTGAGCAATATTCCCAGCCCAAGGTATATTCCTTTACCTTGAGTTTCATTTATGTATTTATTGAGGGAATTGTTTTATTTTTATCCCTCAATCTGTTGGTGTGGCGCATCACACATATTGATTTGTGTTTGTTAAATCTTCCCTACATCCTGGGGCTATATCCTATTTGATCATGATAAAACTTTCAATGTACTCTTGAATCCAGTTGATATCCAGTTAGTATATTTTTGAGAAGCTTTGCATCAATATTCGTAAAGAATCCTGATTATACTTTCGCTTTTGGTGTTGTTGCTTTTTTGTTTTTGCAATATCCTTGTCTGGCTTTGGTCTTGAATCAGTGCTGATCTTTCCATTAGTTCCTTGCAGATTTGAGGTAAATTAGTGTTAATTTTTCTTCAGATGAAATCAGTATGGGTGGAGTCAGACCATAACTTTATGGGATAGATTTTTTTATCACCTATTCAACTTCCTTATGTAGTCATTCATCTCTTCTTATTTTCTTTTTCTCCATGATTCAGCCTTACTAGCTTGTAAATTTATTTGTAGAAGTTCTTTCAGGTTATCCTTTTGTTTTGTTTTTGTTTTCACTATATAATTCAACCTGACCTTGAACTCACTGTGTAGCTCAGGCTGGCCCCCAGCTCACAGTGACCCTCCTACCTCAGCCTCCTGAGAGCTGGGATTACATGCATGTGCCACCAGGCCCAGTGAATACTGTATTTCTGACTTTATATTGGCTAAAGTAGCATCTCATCCAGTCTTTTCTGCCAGCTTTTAGGAAAGCAATGTCTCCATTGGTCAGCCTAGTTAGAGGGTCTGAGGTTCTCTCAGACATTTGTCATTTTTCAGCCTGCGCCACACCTCTTGCTTTCATTTTCTTTGTGTGAGGGTGGGGTAAGGAATCCTTGCCCTGTATTTTCTGAAAAGCCAGATTGGAGGCTGAGCATCTCCTACTTGTTTTCCCCAGAGCAATACCTGAAATAATCAAGTTTGTGTACCTTCTTCCTCCTGTAGTGTGAAGCCACCTGTGCAAGACACTTGCTTTCCCTGTCCTTGGGTGCACAGGGAGCTGGCATAAGAGAGAACAAAGCACGATAAGTGTCTGGAGTCTCTGCAGGCCAGTCAGGATTCGTCCGCACATGCACTACTCCAAGCTGCTCAAGAACCGGCTTTCTGGCGGGGACTGTGAAGTGGTTAGAACCTGTGGCCTCTTCTCTATGCTACCTTCGCACCTCCCAGCTGTGCTCAGTAATCAGCACGAGGAAAGAGATGAGCATGCTTTGTAGTGGTGGCATCTGTCACCTGGGGGAACCGGGCAGTCGTTCTGCACTTACTTCTTCCCAGAGACAGAACTGCAAGCAGAAGGAGAGGCTCTGGTGGTGACTTTGTCTTCCGCAGGGAGGGGCGACCAGGTAAAGCGATGCTGTCCCTCTTAACTCTTCAATGCACCGAGCCTCACAGGTTTTGCTCGAGGTGTCCTGGAACCTCCAGACTCCAACAGAGTTACTCTCTACTGTGGGTTTTCCGAACCAGTGCTTCTGTGAGAGCGAGCAGTAGAAAGTCCCTTTGTGAATGGGCTTGCTAATGAAACTCCCATCATTTTCCTTACTTTTGCTAATTGCTATTACTTTATCAAGTACATATTAAATTCCCATTCTTAGAACAATTCTATTAGAAATGATCCATCTACCCAGAAATCTAGATTTAGGCCAGTCCGAAGACTACACTCCCTCATCTACAGTTTAGCCCTCATTTACATCTTTGTCTACAAGACACCTTTTTCAACCAAATGGGTCATTTTTCTTTTTTCCAACATAATTTCTTTCGAACTTTTTATGATCTTTCCAGAATTTTGCCTGGTAAATAATGGCAAGTTTAGGAGCATTAAATGAATCAAAACATATGATGTATTTTTATTTTTTCCTACCTTTATCCTTACCCTTCTACTCTAAAACAAATCACTAAATATTGATTAAATTTCTAAATGATTGAATGAATGCTAAGTACCGAATAAAAACTGATATGAATTGAGTCGCTAGTAACCAGCTCTGCTATTAGCTCTGGGGACTTTTGAACCCTGAAACTAACCGGTTTCTTCAACCTGGTACTCGGACTCCCTCCTCACCTCATCACGATCAAACCGCAGTTTCCATTCCACCTCCTAAAATTCCTGCTCACGGTTCTTCTCCCAAGCAGGCTCTAATTCTGTGACAGCACTTTGATCTCCTCAGTAGGAACGTTAAGCTTGCCTTTCAGCAAAGCATAGGAAAAGCAGGTTTCTGGGGTAACATAAGGAGAAGATTAGACCAACTCAGAAGCAGTAGAAATGGACACATACTATGCATGTGATGGGATCTTTTAATCAGAAAACATAAAGTCTCACTTCTTCAGTGCTTTGGGGACTCAAGGTAGTTTGAATGCAGCGGCTTTGACTCTGGATGTGGGACCCGAGCTGTGACGAGAAAAACCCTAAATACCCCCATGCTCTTTAACAACGTTATTCTCAATGCTGACTTTCCTTTCTTCTTTTCCTTCTACAGAAAAACAGACAGAACAAAACAAGAAAATGGCACACTTCCCTGATGCCAAGGATGTGAACTAAGGACTCTGCTTTTCTTAGCAGATCAATGATTTCCTATTTTTTTCCCTCAAAAAAATAAGGATGCTTTATGTAGTCACATTCCATTTGATATTACTTTGACTATTGTGACAGTATTTTTCAGATGACAATTATATAAATAAGTCTCTCTGTCCTTGAACCAAACATTGGCATTTGGAGAAGTAGGAAGTAAACAGGCAGACTCATGGGCTTTGAAGCCCACTCATATGTTCTCACAGAAGCATGAGGGTCGAGGTTTCCTCTTCGGAAGCACAGAGAAGCCTATCAGAGAGGCAGGCTTTCTTCGTCCTTCCCAAGCCTGAATGGCACACTCCTGGTGCCCTGTGTCCCTAACAGTCTCACCTGGCATTCAAAGCACACTATCCCCTATTATATTTACTAGCTGAACTAAACTTAGTCTTTCAAAAAGTCTTCTTTTGCATTTCTCAGACTCTAGTACATACTACCTTCTCTGTGAAGGCACAATTATGTTCAATAAATCTATATGAATAATACACTTTGAGGGCTGGGGATATAGCTCAGTAGAAAAAGCACCTGCCTGGCGAGCACAAGGTCCTGATGAGTTCAATCCCCATTACCACAAAAATAAAATAATACACTTTAATTTTATCTCAACAAATACTTACTGAAGTGCTGAGCTATACCTTGAAATCATCAAGGAATTTAGAACCTTGTGGTAGATAGAAACAATTATACAAAGTAGAATAAAATAAGCTTATACCAAAAGTGTAAGGTTATAGAGATTTTAAAAGGGGTAAATGTATATTAGTTCTTGTGGATGAAATCACTCTGTCCAAGAAGTAAAGTACTATTTGATACATTATCATGTTGATAATTGAGTATAACAATTCGTTTGTACTTTTTCTAAATATTAACTTTTACTGAATGTTTTTTTCCCTTTCTATTACCCTTATTTAGTAGCTGGAAAGTCCTTTATGAAGTTCTTTTCTCTAACTCAGAAATTATCACATACATATTTCAAACTAAACATATCCAACTGATAGAAGCAGGATGAAAGATGCATCAAAAAACCAAAAACCTACAGATAAATATGTATAAACTCATTTAAAAAAAAACAAAAGCTGGTCTTTCTTCTTCCTTTCAAGTGTCCTTATGACTTTCGAAGAAGAATCTGCTTTTTGCCCCCATCGGAAAATATTCCTTGGCTAATCAAACTTTATACAAGTAGCAATTTATTATTGAGAGATGTAATAATGTGATTTTTTTCATAGTAGTTTAGAAACTCCAGAGCATGAACAACACAAGTGGTTCAAACTTTTAAAAGAGACAAGAGTGAGGCCTGCAGCTGTCCTTGAAGTGGGATCTAGAAGAGAAGGCAAAAATAGATGAAGGAAGAGCAGAGTGGGAAGCAATCTGGACCCTAACACGGTATGTACACAGGCTTGCAGCCAATTTTCTATGCTTTATTGAATCATAATCAATATTTTCAGAAAAAAAAATTCGTGCCACTTTACCGAGATCTCCATTTTGTGCATTTTATTCTCAAGTGTTCATTTTCCATGAATGATTTACAGATTTCAGCACGCTCATTGTAATTTCCACAGTAGGTATAACTTTTATATGCAAACATGTATTGATCTCCCCAAAATCAATTCTTATTTTGTAAAGAGCTTCACTTCCATTTTTCCTTCAATGTCATTATTTCTACACCATCTCCAGCTGCTTTTTTATACAATGAAATGGAGTCATTGCTTTTCATACCGGATATATTTTGTATAAAAGGTATGTATAGGATGCTCACGTGTTCCAAGTAAAAAATACAAAGGGTTGGGGCTTCATTAAGAACATTTGCTTTAATTAGTAATTTTTTCCACAAAATGCCTTAGTAATACAAAAATTGAATAACATTTATTCATACAGAAGTTGCTTTCATTGAAGAGTAAAACTGCATGAAAGTAAATGCGTATTTCAGCAGAAGTACGTGCATATCAGTTATAATAATATTGCCTTTGATTTTGTTTTTCATCTGTAGAAATGGAATGTCCTATTTTTCCCGTTCATGCTTTGCCTAAAATCAAGTAAATCAGTAATACTTAATTCTTCTCAAATATACTTCAACATCTCTCGAAAAAGTTCAAAGTAATAATTTGGATTACCAAGAAATAGCTTACTTCTTTATCGACTCATTAATTTTTTTGATATGTAGATTCATTAATGAATACAGATCCCCACTGTATATTTAGTACTTAACAAAAAGATATTGAGATTATACCTTTATGTTTGAAATAATATTCTCAAAACTTCATCTCACAGTATATTTACATATTTTATACTTTTATAAATGTTGGATTATTCATTTTCAGAGAAACAGAAGTGATAAACTAGAGGTAGATAGGTAGAGAGAGACAGACAGACAGATGGACAGATGTAGATATTATTATTTGGAATTAGGTCATGTGGTCATAGAGGCACAGAACCCCCATAATTTGCTATCTGCACTTTGGAGATCCCAGAAAGCCTATGGTATAATTCCAGGCTCTAAACCAGGCTTAAGAACCAAGAAGATGAATCTCCCTGTTTAAAAAGTCTGAGTCTGCATCTTCCTCTCATTTCCTTTTTATTCTATTTAGGCCCTCAATGAATTAGATAATGTGCATCCACCCGGGGGAGGGCCGTCTGCTTACCAAATTCACCTCGTCATGTTTGAGTCTTATTCACAGACACACCCAGAAATAAGATTTTATCTGGGCATCTCTCTGGCCCCATCTTGTTGACACCTAAAATTAATCATTTCATCATCTATGTAGAAGAACAGTGTGCATGTTCTCATTCAAGATGGAAAAAATGTTAAAAAAAAACTTCCACACAGACCTTCTTTGCTTAACTTCCTATATTATCTTACAGAAATCATTCATATGTCAGTTCCTTTAAAAGAACATTACTGCTATTTGGACTGAAGAAATAAAACCCAACTTCAGCCCTCACAAAAGTTTCACAGGAGACAATGAAACAGAATAAAAGTAACTCAGCTACTTCATATAGAAAATAAATGTAGATGCTAGACTTCATCTGCATCCTGCTTTTTAAAAAATAATACAATTACCAGAGAGACTGTCATCAATAACATTTTACACAATTTATTACAGATCATAGAAAAGAATAAATCCATACCATCTGGATCTAAATTCCTCCTGAGAACAGATACTGATTTTGGCTCCCTGCAGTAATAACTCCTAAAGTGGACATTCAAGTTTGAGACAAAACTTCTTTTTTCTGCTAACTGGAGAAACTTCAGATTCATTCCTTTGTAAGAAATCGGGCCTCCAAAATGTCACAAAAGCATGGATAACCTTGTTGGTCACAAGAAATAGTGTCACTTAAGCTAAGAAACCAGGTAATTAAATGGAGTTTCTCGTGGTCTTAGATCATGTCTGTACCCAAATTTCAATACTGAAAACATAACAAGAATGACATCCAAATTCTACATGGGTTTCAGCACTACGCTTTTTACATATCAGATGATACTGGGAGCAAGGTATCTCAACTGGACCCCTACTGTGTTTTAATTTGATCCACCATAAGCACTTGCGACAGAAATAGTAAAAGCATCCCTTGCTTTAAAAGCATGTGTATCACATTAAGAAAGGAAGGGGATTCTCAATGTGATCTTATTTCTATATTATGAAATTATTTCCCAAATCACCTCTGTGACATATTTGTCTATATTATTAGATGCTATTAGATTGACATTGTCTGACATGTCTTAGCCTATTAATAGCTATGCTGTTGATGCCTGATTCCCAGGGTACTTTAGTTCCTAGCCCTAAACATGAATATTATTCATAAGAGATTTTCACTAAAATGATCAATAATTATGTGCATATTAAAGTTGCATTATTGCTGTTGTTCACAGTGCCCTTTAGCTGACCACAGGTTGCAGTCTTCTGCTTAGGCTACCATCCATGTTAAACAGAGCGTCTGTACAAGAGCTCACACCCCCAGAGGTACATGAGAATAGCAGGGAGCCCGTGTAGTGCGAGGATAAGTGTGTATCCCCTATACTTTTCCATGCAGTTCCATTCTAGATGCCACAAACCCTACTGTTAAATATGTTTTGCTCACTTAAAAACTGTTTTGTGGAAATGGCATGTTTTGTGGGTTTTGGGTTTTGGTTTTGGTTGTGGTTTTGGTACTGGGAATTGAACTCAAGACCTTGTGCTTGCCCTTGTGCTGTGCTGTTGAGCTATATCCCCAGCCCTGAGATGGCATGTCTCAGTTGTTCCCAAGACAATGCACAATGCGCCGCTGTGGTGGGCCTTCAGCTGAACTAATAGGCAGGCAAGTTGCAGCTTGGCTTCTGCAGACTTTAAAGCACTAATGAAATACACTACATTAGATTTAAAAAAATGTTATCAGGGGAAGAAAAACAAAATTCCAGAAGAGCCTTCTTGTGTTTTAGTTTTATAAATAAAAATAGACAGAAAATAACATTTTACTGATTGATTTGAAAGCTTCTGTCACCTTTAACATAATATATTTTAGGTTTAAGAACAGAGAAATATTGGTGCCAAATTTTCCAACACAACTAATTTGTGCATAAAAATTATGCAGAGAAAGACAAAATCAGCTAGTTGCCCTTACAAATCAGGCAGTTGTGCATGTAAAACAGGTAATGGAATATTTTGCACCAGCAATTACCTTTCTTGCACCTGTGAGTGCCTGTTTTGCATATGTAAGTAGGTCCCTGTTTATTGCCTTTAATGCTGCCACCTCAGCTACTTTAGGAAACTTTATGTTTTTATTAAATGTCATTCCAAAACAAAAATAGGGAGGGCATGTCTATGGCGGGCTCATGTGCATATGTGCACCTATAAGTCTGTGTGTATGCATTTTAAATAACTGGAAAATCGATGCTAACTTCATTTGGTTTTGACTACTGTACCTTGCAGGGCTGTGTTCAGTGATATAAAATATTTCATTTTGGTTTTATGACACAAATGTCTACATGTCTTGCTGCGGAGATGTATCAATCAAATCAAGGGTTCAAATGTAATATTATCCAGGTGCCAGGATGAGAGGGAAATGATACTTCAGTTCACAGTGAACTGACACAGAATGTCTTCACAGTCAATAACAGGCTCCTGCCCATACCTCCCGTAGGTCCATTACTTCAGGGTTCATAAAGTGGAATGTGGCACTTCTGACAATGCTGTAGGTTTTTTCCTCTTATGTATTTATATATCTTTAAATTGTTAACTGCATAAACAAGGGAAAATATCAAGTTCAAAGGATCCTCGGAGATAGGCATTATAAGCAATTAAAAGCTGTAGTGTTTCAAGGACATTTCACAGCTTTTTGATAAACTGAAGCAAACTGCCAAATCCATTTTTATAATCCCACTGCATAAAGTAGCTAGTCATTCTGAAGCTATCAAACTGAATGCTTGAATACTTCTTACTGGCCTATTATTTATCATTAAATATCCACAAGGCTGTATGAGACATGATCAGTTCAGCAGACCACACCAGTAGGCACATGTCTAGGAAGCAAGATTTCAAGCAAAAGTATCCAATTGGATTTCGTTACTTGCTAATTTCATGGCAAATCACATGCTATATTTGTCTATCTTCATTCCCAGCTACTGTACAAGAGAAGTTTATGGTCATGGGTAGATTTCACTTCTAAAAGTGAAGCCATCTTAAAATCAGAAAATAGAAAATCTTTCTTCTTGAGGTGCTACAAAGAGGACCCAGAAGTTTAGTCATGATTAGCCACTGGTATCAAAATTTGTGGGCCCTTTCATGAGTATAAGTTTGGGCACAGATATATGGACATTTATGAGATATGGTGAGGAAAAAGGTACAATACTGTGATTCTGAAGCTGATTGCCTCAGGGTACTGTAAACTTGAAACTGCCAGACAGCAAAATGAAAGGAAGCAAAAGTAGCTGACTTTTTTTTCTATTCAGACTTAATACTTAGGCCAAAAGAAAAGGGTGTGCACAGTATGGCTGGCAGGATAAAGAAATAATTTTCTACACACATAAGATCATTCTTCTAAACCAGAGGTCAGCAAGGTCTTTCTGTAAAGGGCAATACAGGAACACGTTAGGTTTCTCAGGTCATAGTTTTATGTTGCGGCAATACAACTCTGCCAATGTACAAAACACAGCCATAGACAATCCATTAATAAAGTGGCCTGTATTCAATAAAACTTTATTCACCAAAACAGATAGTGGACCAGATTTGGCTAGCAAGCTGTAGTTTGCAACACCTACTATAAATGAAAAATAAAACAAGAACAGGAACATTTTTACAAATTGAGCAAAAGCAAATGTCTACAAAGGTAACAGAACTTTTTCCAGTGTCAACCTTTACATCTTCCATGTTTTGCAACTGGTTACAGCTACAGTCAATGTGAGGTCTACATGTCAGGGTTCTCTTTCTTTCACAACATATCTTTCAAGGCTGGGAATATAGCTCAGTGGCATAAGTGCTTGCCTGGCAAGTCTGAGGTCATGAGTTCAATTCCTGGTACCCCCAAAAAAACCCCACAACATATCTTTCATTTCAGTTTTTGTCATCAGATAAACAATGGTGTGTATGTGTGTGTATGTGTATGTATAAGGAGTAAAGGGAGGTAGGATTATTTAACAAGCCACATTATTTTTAAGTAGGCAAAAAATAAAAGGCAAAGAAACACATGAAAATACTTAGAAGTATTTGAAACCATAAAAACCATTAATTCATTAATGCATGCACCAGATAAACAAAGACAGAAAACCACCTGTGTTCCTTCCTTTTTCTCTTTTCTTAAATAACATGAAGAAAGATAGGGGAAAATGAGACAAAAAGGTAACGATCTCTGCCAAGTTCCAGGCACTGTGCTGTGTATTTCATACATTTATTAGAGAAAATTCATTTCCACCAAAATTCTTGTGAATTTGACTCTGCAGTCAAAGCCAGCTTACACATGAGGAAGCTGAGGCTCAGTGGAGGTTCAGTAAGGGGCTCAAAGTCACAGAAGCAAATGAGGAAGCAATAATGCACCGGAAATCTCCGGTCGGTATTTATAAAGAAAAGTATTCCTCAATGGCGTAACATGAATTCCCCAATTTATGTACCAAGTTAAAAAATGAAGAAGTACCACATCTTTTTTATCTATTCCTTGGTTGATGGGAATTTGTATTATTTCTAAGATTTAGCTACCTCAAATTATGCTGCTATAAACATGGGTGCACGTATATCACTGTGGGATGATGTTTTCATTTATTCTGGGAAAATGAATAGCTGGGTTGAATGAGACCTTTATTCCTAGCATTTTTAGGAATCTCCACTGATTTCCACAGTGGTTGCCCTAGTCTACACTCCCACCAACAGTGGAGAAGGGTTCCTTTTTCCTCACAGCTTCTCCAGCATTTGTCATTGGTTGATTTCTTGATGATAGCCAGTCTTTTAGGGATGAGATGGAATCTCAGTGTTGTTTTAACTTGCATCTCTTGAATTACCAATTACATTGAACATTTTTTCATATACTTATTTGCCATTTAAGGTGTTTTTATACAATGGCATACTATGGTGCCATAATGAAGGATAAACTTGAGAATTTTATAGGTCAGTGGATGAAACTTGAGACCATACTCATAAGTGAAATAAATCAGACTCACATGTATAAACATCATATTGTCTCCCTTATGTGAAAATTTGAAGAATAAATAAGGTTTAAAATGTACAATGGATATTGTGAAATAAGAAGAAATTGTTTAAAAGGAAAAAAGAACTAGGATAGGAGAAAGCAAGGAAGGAGAAAGGAGAAAAATACAAGTTAGCTGTACTATTACTGTCTCTTTCTTTTGTAAAGACAAAAGGATGGAGACATATAAGCCAGAATAACACAAAAACAATACAGGAAATACAAAATTACAGAGAAGATAGCAGGAAATTAGCACTGGATGCTGTATTACATAATGTTATCTTAGCATTAGTTGACACAAAAACAATAAAGGAAATACCAAATTATAGAGAAGATAGTAGGGAATTAAAGCTGGATTCTGTATTAAATGTTATCTTCACATTTGTTAACACAAAAACAATAAAGGAAATACCAAATTAAAGAGAAGACAGTAGGGAATTAGCACTGAATGCTGTATTACATAATGTTATCTTCACATTTGTTGCTCAGTTATATAGATGATGGCTCATTTGATTAATTAATTTTCTCCACCCTCATATCCATTGTTCTACCACCCAATCAGTCATCTTCCCTCTGATAATAACTGTACTTTTGGGTTTATTTACTCCCTTGGGCTCTCAAACTGGGAGGAGACATGGCTACTTCAAATCATGCTATAACAAATATGGGTGTACACAAATTTCTATGGCAGGAAGTGGAAAAGCACCCATGCTCAAAGACAGTAGATAGGCAGGGAACCAGGTTCACTATGGTCAAGCCCCCATTCACAAGTCCTCAGGGACATCAGGGATCCAGTCAAGTCAGTGGGGTTACCCAGTGAACCACCAGGCTTTGCCTCAACACAGCACATCTGGAGGCTCAGGGGAATCCTCAGTGTCGCCCAAGCAGACCACCAGGCTCTGCCTTGGTGAGGGTCTGAAGGGAGCTTGGTCAAGGCCACAGGGTCACCCCCAGGGGACCACCAAGCTCCTCCACATCGCTGCACTGCCAGGGGCCCAGTTGAGTCCATGGGGCTGCCTCCAGCAGACCACCATGCTCCACCTCGTCACCATGCTGCCAGGGGCCTTGCTGAGTCCATGGGGTCATCCTCATGGAACGCCAGGCTTTGCCCCATTGCCACATTTCCAGAGGCCTGGTCCAGGTCTTCAGGGTCCTCATGTAGCCTGAAGGGAGCCCCCTCCCCTCTAAGGCTACTGAGCTCCTGGTCAAGGCCCCCGGGGTCCCCTTAAAGGCCACTTGTGTCTCTCTGCAGGCCTCCTATGACTCTTTAGAGGCTATTCCCCCTCAGCTAGAGAACCAGGTCTGCATCCTAGTTCCAGGTCTTCGCCTCCTCCCACCTCTCGATCTCCAGTGTTGCCATTCCCCGCCCCACCATTCCCTGCCCCTTGCAGCTGGGCACTGGGTGCACTTATGATGCTGGGCACAAGTGTCATGAGGTCTCCCCCACCTGTGCTCACTGTGGTAGTTCAGGGTGTGTACTAAGTTTAGATATTAGTTCTAGAAGAGAACTGGAGGATTTTCTCAGTCTGCTGTGTAGAGTATGTTGTTGTCTCTTGGACTCCCAGACTGCTACTTTTTGTGTAATTTGTTGCTATGGGTTCATACAAGGTTCATATATGCAAGCAGTATGAAGTCCTTCTTGGTGCTCATATTAGTAGTTTAGTGAGTCCTGAAGCCCATGGACTCAGCCCATTGCTGCCAGGGACACATGTTGAGTGCTTGGGTCACCAAAACTCAAGGTGCTCAAAGAGGGAGTTCAGGGTGGGAGCTGAAGCCCGGTAACTCAGCTCGTGCTTCCTGCTTGGTGTTGGAGTGAGAAATGCATGGGGCCATGTGGCCCACCTCCATCTGCAGCTCTCTCTTACTGCTGTGCTCCAGTTCCCCTTTGTTCTTTGGCTGGATCCCTGGAATTGCTGCGGCCCTGGGATCGCTGCCACTACTCTCTTCTGCTCTTTGCTGGTAGTTGCTCACACAGTGGAGAGGCAGGAGGCCACAGCCTCGGGGCAGGTGTAGAGCTGGGTGTGGTGGGCTGTTTTAACTCCATCTTCCTTCTGGGCACTGATTAGAAAGGTTGCTGTAGAGTGGAGATTCTCTTTTAGTAGCTGTTGTAACTTCTCATCCTCACACTGGGTTCGACAACACCTCCCAACCACTGTTGCCTCTTTCATACTGCACCTTCTCCTTTCTGGTCCTGGACCATCTCTTGAAACTCCACTCTCCCCTAGCCGAGCCGGTAGACTCCCGTGAACACGGGCCTCCGAAGCCAAAGCTGTGAGTGCCAGAATGAGGGAGCAGGCTAAACATGTGTTTGGAGTGGTGACTCCCTCCTTCTCCTCCTCCTCTGCTCCCGACTGTGCCATGGCGGCCCTCTATGCCTTTCCTCCAGGAGAGGTCTTGCTTGCTCTTTCTGAGGGTTTCAATGCTCATTTCAGATCCTTCCTGGGTTCAGGGTAAACATATCTCTCCTTCCTGTCTTTCTATTTTGCTATATTCCAGTGTCTGGGTGGCGATCCTCCAGGAGGATCTTTCTCTGCTGCTTACCTGGTTGCCATCTTTCTGGAAGTCCTATTAGTGTTTCTTAGTTCATTGAAAATGAAGGTTCTTGCTAATATCAATTGGAGAAATTTATGGCTATATCTTGTACTCTGAATAACTACTTTGAGGATGATAATATACAGTGTATTAACTCTTGTTATTCTCCTATTATTGTGTTATGAAATTCTGTTTTACTTTTTCTCCATAAAATAAAAAAGGAATAATAAAATAAATAATTAAATATTGAAAAATAAAGAACTATTGAGCAAAACAATAAAACATACAGTTTCTGGTTTCAAAAAAATCTTGCATGAAACTGACTGGAATTTATTTGTGATGGTCCTTTATACCTTTAATTATAAGCATGCCCAGAATATAAGGGGCCCAGATTCCCTTAGATTTTCTGCTCCAAGATTCCTTGCTGATAGCCTTCTTGGTTGTCCCTTCTTAGACCCTTCTCACTATGAACTCTAGCTACTATGGATCCTATAAAAAAGTTCCAGCACATAAGAACTACTTCCAGAAAAATAAGAAGAGTGCATTGTGTGTATGTGTGTGTGTGAACAGACATGTTCACACATGCACAAATTACCTTAACCACAAAATTATCCTGTCCTGCCAATGAGTCCTATTTATAATACCTATAAAGTATGCTGTGTAAAATATTTCAAGTTCTTGGCATGCTATTTTCCTACTTGAAATATTCTTCTGTATTGTCTTCTTCATAGATTCAAATCACTGAACGGATAAGATAAATATCTCTTTAAGTTTCTGCTTAAACCATCATTTCTACTTGCACTTTACTGTTGAAAGCAAATCACGGCATGGGAGCCACGCTGAGCCCTGGACAACTTTGGAAACTTTGGTGAGCCACCAACTCCCCCACACAGTCACAGGAGCCAGGCTGAGCCCCGGGGAGCCTTGGAAGCTTCAAAGTGTGATGGCCCAGCCCACCACATCATCATCACAGGAGGTACACTGAGTCCCAGGGATCCTCAAGATCTTCAAAAAATGACAAAACAAAGGAGGAAAATGCAATCTCAGACATCCACCCCACCCAGAAAAAGTCCAGGAGACATCAACATATAACAGTTTGGAAATCACACACCTGAAATTTCTGAAATGATAGCAACTGAAGTAAACAAACAACTCCTTCAGGTTAAAGAAGAAATCAGACCAGAAATAAACTCTCAGGTAAAAAAAAATGACAACAATAATGAAAGAATTGCTCAGTACATCTAAAAGACATAGAATTTTAAAAAGATGAGCATAAAAAAATTCTGGAAACCTTGAATGAACAATATATGAAAGAATTAAAATGCATGAAACAAATTCAAAAGATATCCATGGAATTATAAAATCTGGCAAAACTGCTTGAACAAAGCTGAAGATAGACTTTCAGACCTGGCAGACAGCATTGCAGCTAATGATTGCAAAAGAAAAGATCTCTTAAAAATAACAAGGAACCAGGAAATAACAATTCAATTGCTTCAAGATGAGGCAAGCAGGAGTCAACACAAGTGACATAAAAAGACTATTTGCAGAAGTACTAGAAGAAAATTTCCCAAGCACGGAAAAAAAACTGACATACAGATAACTGATGCATATATCTGCCATAACCAAAGTAAATCTACACGCAGACATACACTAATCAAGATCACAGAAATTCAGCAAAGGAACAGAATATTGAAAGCTGTTAGAGAAAAAAACAGTTAACATATAAAGGAAAACCCATTAGAATCACAGATTTCTCAACACAAACCATCAAGTCAAGAAGAGTTTGGAGTGAAGTATTTTGGGTTCTGAAAGAAAACAACTTCCAACCCAGATTAATGTACCCTGGAAAACTATCCTTCAACATTAATGGAGAAATACAGTATTTCCACAACAAAGAATAACTGAAAAATTTCATGAGTGCCAAACCAACCCTACTAAGAGTACTAAAAGATATTTTAGCAAGAGATAAAAATGACTGCAATGTCAAGCACAATAATAGAAAGAAAGCAGAGCAAGCAGTAAAACAGGGCAAGAGTAATGAACCAACAGCAGGAAAATAACATGACAATGATAAGCCAGTACATATCAATTATAACTAATAATGTAAACGGACTCTCACCAATCAAAAGAAGCAGACTGGTAAAGTGGTCAAGAAACAAAATCCAACAATATGCTGTATACAAGAAACACACAAGTCAAAGGAAATGCATAGACTGAAATTCAAAGGATTGAAAACAATACTCCACATGACAGTAACGAAGAAAAAAGAAGGGGTAGCAATTTTGTTTGCAGAAAATGTAAATTTCAAATGAAGAATGACCAAAAAAGATAAAGAGGGTCACTATATTCTTGTTACGGGATAACTGCAAGAGGAGAACCCAACTATAAGAGACAAACTTTAACAGACATGAAAAATCTAATAAGCAGTAACACAATCATAACAGGGAACTTTAACACACCATTGTCACAAAGAAATACATCAAGGAGACAAAATATCAGCAAAGAAATAACAGAATTAAATCAAACTTGTGAAAAAATGGACTTAGTAGATGTTGACAGGGTGTTCGACCCAACATCAGAATATATATTCTTCTCAACTGCAAATGGGACTTTCTCTAAAATAGAGCATATACTAGATCATAGAACATGCTTAAGTAAATGCAAAGGAATTGAAATTGTCCCATACTACTGGACCATAGTGCAATTAAATTTGAAATTATTCACAAAAGAAATTGTAAAAATTCCATAAACACAGGGAAATTAAATAATACCCTCCTGAGCAACCAGTGGGTCACAGATGATATCAAAGAAATTAAATACTCTTTACAATCCAATGAAGATGGACATAGAACTTACAGAAAACTGTGGGACACAGTGAAAGCAATCCTCTGAGAGAAATATATAGCAGTGAATTCCCACATCAGGAAAACAGAATGAGCAAAAAATAAACAATCTTATGCTGCACCACAAGCTTCTAGAAAAAGAAGAGCAAGTCAAGCCCAAAGCCCAAAGAAGACAGGAAACTATAAAGGCCAGACCATAAATTAATGCAATGGAGACTAAGAAACAATACAGAGAATTAGTTAATCAAAGAGTTGGTTCTTTGAAAGAATAAATAAAATTGATAAACCCCTAGCCAATCTTATCCAAAAAAGAAAATAAAAACCTGAAATTCACACGATAGGGAATGAAAAGAATGAAATCACCACAGATCCTGTAGAAGTTCAGAAGATCATCAGTGCTTATGTAGAAAATCTTTACTTTCATAGGATGGAAAGCAGAGAGGAAATAGACAGATTCCTAGATACATATGAATTACCGATGCTGAATGAAGAAGATATGAAAATCCTGAATAACTCAATATTAGCCTGTGAAATTGAAATGTGATAAAAAAAAACTTACCAACAAAGAAAAGCCCAGGTCCTGATGGATTCATAGCTAACGTCTACAAGAAATTTACAGAAGATTTAATGTCAATTCTTCTTAAACTCTGTAATGAAATTGAAAGAGAAGGAATTCTCCTTGACTCATTCCTGGAGGCAAGTCTTACCCTGATACCAAAACCAGAGAAAGACCCAACCAAAAAAGAGAACTATAGGCCAATCTCTTTATGAACATAGATGCAAAAATTCTCAGTAAAATACTAGCAAACAGAACTCAGCGAATCATCAAGATTATACACTATGACCAGGAATGCAGGCATGGTTCAATATACACAAATCAATTCATGTAATACACCATAGCAATAAAGCCAAAGACAAAAATCACATGACCATCTCAATAGATGCAGAAAAGCTTTTGATAAAGTATAACACTCATTCATTGTAAAAACTCTACAGAAAATAGGAATAGATGATCTTTACCTCACTCTGATAAAAGCGATCTATGAGAAATGAATAGCCAACATCATATTAAATGGACAAAAACTGAAAGATTTCACTTTAAAATCAGGAGCAAGACAAGAATGTTCACAGTCACCACTCCTACTCAACATAGTTCTGAGAATATTTGCACAAGAAATTAGATAAGAGAGAGAAATAAAAGGAATAAGGATAGGAACGGGAGAAGTTAAACGATCATTATTCACAGATGGCATGATATACTTTACATAGAGAACTCAAAAAACTCCACTAAAAGGCTTATAGGTTTAATAAAAAATTCATTAGCACAGCTAGATACAAATTCAGCACTCAAAAATCAGTATCATTCTTGTACACAAACAACAAACAGACCAAGAAAGAAGTTAGAGAAAACACACCTTTCAAAATAATATTCAAAAAATGAAATACTTAGGAATCAATCAAATAAAGGAAGTAAAACATCTATATGTTGAAAACTACAGTACTCACAAAAAGATTGAGGAGGATATACAATGGAAAGACTCTTTGGCCCATGGATAGGAAGAACCAACATAGTGAAAATGGTCATACGCCAAAAACTGTTATATATATTTAAAGCAATCCCAATCAAAATACCATTGACACACCTCATAGAACTAGAATAAGAATTGCTCAAATTCATTTACAAACAGAAGTGATATAGAATAGCAAAAGCAATCCTGGGCAACAAAGGCATGGTCAGGGAGCATCACAATCCCTAACTTGAAATTATACTACAAAGCTACAGTGATAAAATCAGCATGGTAATCAGCATAGAAAATACAGACAAAATTCCAAACACAGTCAGCCAACTATCTTTGAAAGAGGTAAAACATGTTCAGTGAAAGAAAGATAACCTCTTTAATAAATAGTGAGGGGAAAACTGGATTTCCACATATTAAAAACTAAAACTAGACCTATGTCTATCACTGTGTACTAAACTAAAATCAAAAAAGATCAAAGATTGAAATATTAAACAGAAACACTATAGCTACTAGAAGGGAAAATAGGTATGAATCTTAAAGACAGAGAGGTATGCAGAGACTTCATGAACAAAACCCAGAACACAGGGGAAATGCTACAAAGAATCAACAAATGGGATCACATCTTATTAAAAAGCTTTTGTGCAACAACAACAAAAACAATCACCAGCAGAGTGAAAAGACAACTCAGAAAGTGGGAGACATTTATAGCTAGTTGTCCTTCAGACAGAGGACTTATATTTAGAACATATAAAAATTGAAAAAAATCAGACCTCCCAATTCAAAGATTCAATCTAAAAATGAGCATGTGAGATGAATACATACTTCTCAGATGAAGAACTACAAATGGCAAATAAATATATGGAAAATATTCAGCATCACTGGTCTTTGAGAGATGCAAATTAAAACAACACCAAGATTTCATCTTACTCCAGAAAGAATGGCTATAATCAAGAATTCAATCAATAACAAATGCTGGAGGGGCTGTGGGGAAGGAGGAATGCTTCTCCACTGTTGTGGGAGTGCAAACTGGTTTAGCCACTGTGGAAATCAGTATGAAGATTCCTCAGAAAGCTAGGAATAGAGGTCCCATTCAACCAAGCTATTCTGTTTCTGGGTATGTTCCCAGAAAAATTAAAAACGTCATACCATAGTGATGTATCTATGCACACAATTTAAGATAGCTAAATCTTGGAAATGACCCAAATGCCCATCAACCAAGTAATGTATATAAAAGGATGTGATCTTTTTTTTTTCATGTTAAACAAACTTAACTTTATTAAGTAACCCATCACTAAATATGTATTTTGTTTCTTCTTGAAAAGGAATTTCCTTCCTAAGAGAGAAATTATAATCTAACATCACGTCAGTTTCCAATTTTTAAACTCTACTTTAGCCCTATTATTCTTATAAATGATGATTTTTATCAGGCTTAGTGAATAAAATGAGTAACT
>PVLD010000542.1:258751-273175 GCA_004027595.1 Dinomys branickii | reverse complement strand
AAAAAAAACAATTATATGTGTTTAATTTCAATGAGCAAATAAATTTGCTTTCTCTAAGTTTTCATTAGGAAAAAAAATTAGGGGAAAAGCCCCTTTGTCTTTTAGTTGGCTTCCTAATTACACTGATTTTATTTGATTGACCTATTCGGCTCCAGGGAAAGGGAAAAATGGGGAAGGGAAACCACAATATGGTCTTTTATTCTAGGCTCCAGACAGCACAGGAAATCCTCAGTTAATTTGTACCACTGCCCTCCACACTCAATAAACCACATACATTATATTTAATATCTTTCTACTCACTTATAATAATGGTTTTATGTGGCAGGCTAAAGTTAATTCAGTCCTTTCAGACTTCCTTTTTTATCGTTATTGGAGACTAATGCATGCGTCTTGTTAAAAAACAAAGATTCAGAAGAACAAATCCTGGGAAATTAAAAATTTCCCCCACCTCCTTGAGGTTATTTTTTAAAAAATTCTCATAATAGTCCCTTCAGTTAGGGGAGAGAGGCACAACACGTCACTCACAACAAGAAACTACATATTTCATATCATACTAGAACTTTTTCTTGACAGGAGAGACAGGAGATCCTCAAGTCCAGGAAAGAACACCACAACATCATAGCATTTTACGGAGAGCAAGGCTGGCCACGGCTGTGGTTTTACTACAGCATTTTACTTTGGGAGCTAGGTCTGAATTAGGAAACAATGTCCTGCTTGTGTATGCCCTTTCAGGAAGAGTCTCTGGTCCCAACCATTAGTAGCTTGGCATTTGGCCATGTGAGCTGGTGACCCAATAAGATCTGTCACTGATTTTCCTTCTGCTCTGTTCTCCAGCCTGGTCTGGGCTATCGCCCTACTGAAGATTAGCTGAGGAAGAGCTGCTCCCTTAGACTGTCTTTCTCCCATCATCCCTAGCAAAGCAACCCCTGATCTCAAGGCCAAGACAGATCACCATGGTGGGGTGCACACTAACTTGATGCTGGGCAACCGAGAAGTACCATCCCCAAATCATGCTCACCCCCCAGTGAAAGGATGGGCCAACCCTGTCTAGTGCCTTCTACCTCTCTACCTTAACGCATGTCTAGAAATGTGCATATACCTCAGAACTGGAAATGCCTGGGATTGTCTGCTTAATGCCATCACATCAGCAACACCTGATTCTAGGGGAGAATCAGGCATTCAAACCATGGCACCAGTTATGATCTAGCTCACTGATATCAGGTCTAGGTGCCCCTTTGTGTCCCTGCGTCTCCCCTGAGTTGTGTATTAAAGGCCTTTGAGCTAGTCATCAACCAGCACGTGGTTTGTACACTCAAATAGCCTTAGTATGTTCCTATCCAGGAAGAAAGAGGGGAACTTTAAAAAGGCATAAGGCAAAAAAGAAGGAAGGAAGACATTCGGGGCAAAAGTTTCTCCAGAAGTGCTGTTTATTTAACAATCTTTTATAGTTCAGAATGATGGATATATTTTTGGAAGGCTAAGATTCCTGATGGTGCACCCCCTTCGTGTATTTTCAAAACACGCTTGGAGATTGTGTGCTAATAAATCACCCTGCTTCTGTGATTCCCACACTTGTATGATCCGTCTATGATCACAAGTGACTAAAAGGACATTGTTCCTCAAACTTCAGCAATTCTGATTGTGTCTGCGTGGAGTAAATGAGAAGGAAGTTTGTAAACAGCAGCATCCTATGACCTCTAGGGACTGGGAGAAGCTTTTACATGTCTGACAAATTTCTTTTAAAAAAAAATCTTGTCAAAAAGTTAATTCATTTAAACAACAATTTCAGTTTTAGAAAATTATTTGGTTAGAAAGTGAGGTTAACCATAGTTATGACATTTATTAAGATGTTATTTTAACACTGCATCTAATTTATACTGATGTGAGAAAATTGCCTTGAGTTTCACAGCAGGTGATTTTTCACTATGCTTAAGATTCCTTAATCATCTTTATAGTTTTTCTCCTATTCAGTTTGTTGTATCACCTTAGTTCATTTGTATTGCCACAAAAATCCCTGAGACTGGTTCATTTATTTAAAAAATTAATTTTTCTATAGTTCTGGAGGCTAGGAAGTCAGAGATCAAGACATAGCAGCTTTGGTGTCTGACAGGGGCTGTTCTCTGCTTCCAGAATGATACCATATTTCCGTGTCCTCCAGAAGGGGCAAATGCTGCCACATATGGCAAAAGGACCAAAAGCAAGCTCCTCAAGAGCTGGACAAAGCCTCCTCTGCAAGGACCTTAATCACATTTGTGAGGAAAATGTTGTCATGCCCTGATCATCTTTTAAGTCCCCACCTCCTCATAGCTTCATGTTGGAAACACCTGGATTTTGAAAGAAATTCATTCAAACCACAGTCTTGATCCGTATTGTGCAGACCACTGATATCAAGTCCAAGCTACCCATAGGAAAAGGTGGTAAAACTTATCACTTTTATGCCCCCTTGTATTCCAAGTGCACCTTGAACACAGTGAGTGTCAGTAAAATAACAAATTAGGAAGAGTCCTTTAAAGTGCCATTCCTTGAAAGTATCTTAGATCTGATGTGTTAGTGATATATACTGTGTTGAAGGAAGAAATAGAGCAAAGGCTATACTGTGAGAAGAAAGTAGCCCTGGAGCTTAAATCCGAGCTATAACCAGCATGTTTTTGGACAGGCTTATAGGCTTTCTGGACTCTTTCTAGTTATCAACAAAAGGAATTAATGAGGTCTCTGGTTCAGAGACTAATTATGAAGACAGACTATGATCACATATGAAAACATGTTAAACTCTTATTTCCACCTTTGCAGGGGCCAGCAGAACTGACATCTGAAGGCATAAGCAAAACCACTACGGTAAACATCGAGGCAATATATCCTGAGTGCCTAAGTCTGCCCAACAAGATGGGAAGGAAGGGGTAACTGACAAAGAAATGTAAAGCATGGTAATCACGATACTTCTCGAGAGCAAGAGCTTATTAGATCTACTATCTCCCAGCTGTTTCTCCATTCTGTAAAGAAAAGAGAAGTGAGACAAAAAGTTTCGGGGGAGCAGGTGAAAACAAACAGAACATTCTGTCTTCGTTATATTTTTGAAATCTGATTGGTATGAAAGTGGAGATTTGTGTAAAAATAAAGTAATAAAGAAACTTCCATTGATTATAGGGTACCAAAGAAAATGACGGCATCACCTTCTCTTTGTAGGAGGTCAGCAAAGCTATCTTAGTGTTTGAAGAATGTACTCCGGAGTTTTCATTGATGTGAACAACATTTTGCAGTTCGTCTTTATTTTTCTGAGTGTTTCTTTGAATTGTTCTTTCTTGTCTGAGCTGACAGACATTTTCCGGAGTGTCATTAGTTACTGTTACCCATTCTGTATACTCTTCCTTTTCAGTGAGTGTTCCCATCGCTGTGGTAACATCGTGTTCCTTCACACCTAGTGGGTGTGTTCACATTGAGGCCAAAATATACCCAGAGTGATAGTTTTAAAAAAAGTTTTTCAATGTACTTTTGTAGCATTTTCTGAGACTCTTTTCATATCTTTAACTTTTCTATCAAAAAGTAAGCCTGTAGCACTCTCAGACATACTTGCTAGAGACCTACTACTGAACACGAAATATTTGAAACTCCGTTTTTGCCTAACTTGGAAGAAAGGCAGGAGGGTGAGGCACTCATTAAACCTTTGCTTCAGAACGGCAAAGAGCACGGCGTGAGCAAAAATGTTTCCTGAGACTCCTTCCTGCTCCTCCACCACCCCCGACAGTGTGGGAAGGAACCTCCTTCTGACAGCTGTCTGCAGCGAGGAATTTTTAGCCAGCCTCACCTGTAGTTATCTGTCATTGTTAGTAGCATGATTTTTGAATATGAACATGGAGGTAATTTCTTTTTTAATTAGCAAAAAATCCTCTATATCCTAAATTTAACATGTGCTTTAGTGAAAGAAGAAAATCTAGCCTGATAATGGGAGGTGTAGTTGGTGCTGGACTTTGTTCTTGGCCCTGGCACAACCAGACTGACCCTTAAAGATCACCAAGTCCCCATCAGGCTGCTTGTTCTTTCTGGAAAGCCTGTAGAGTCCTGCCAGGAAGGTACACTGGCATCACGCCAAGAGGTAGAAGGGCTGAGGAGTAGCTTTCAGGTTATGCTCAAGGTCACAGCTACCAGCAGCCCCATGACCTCTGCGGACCTTCGCCTCCCTGACTTTCTAGTTTTACTCTCCTGTGTACCTTATCTCATTTTCCTCCTTAGGTTTAGAACAAGCAGACAGCCAAGATGCAAATATATAAAAAATTAGTGTATCTGCTGCTCTTAGAGCAAGTTTAGGCATTAAAATAAAACACACAAACTAACAAATTAATAAAGCAGTATAGTTACTCCCAATTTCTTAAAAAAATCATCCAGGATCCTTTTCTTTTTGTTAATGGATACAATCTTGAGAGATTTCACCTGCAGAGAAGACTGTACATTGCATTATGTTACTTCCTTCTCAGGTTCTCTTCTGTACTCATCATGCAAATGTTTGCTTTTCCTTATTTAATAACACAAATAATGATCCACTGGAGCTTTACATAGTACAATATGGTAAGTAGGGTTTTACTAAGTTAACAATGTTCCAAATGAAAATGAGAACTTAAAAAAACAAAGAAAATGAGAACTTGGGGGGCTGGGGATATAGTTCAGTGGAATAAGCGCTTGCCTAGCAAGCGCAGGGTCCTGAGTTCGATCCCCAGTACCGCAAAAAAAAAAAAAAAAGAGAGAACTTGGATAGTTCTATTGCTTTGTTAAACTGCATCATTTCAATTTAGTTATCTACAAAGGTGAAATTGTTCTAGAACTCCCACCCCCACCCCATCACTGTTCTCACTGAACCTCTCACTGAGTTCCTCAAGGCGGGGACTTTAGTTAGAATTTCTCAAAAATAGATTTAGTTTTTTACCTTCCCATTTCCTGCAGCAGCTTCAGTTTCCATGGTTTGATGTTCACCAAACAATCAAGACACAAACATAATGTGCTGTGGTCCTAATGCAAGGGTTTTCTACAGCATCAAATGTGCTAAGTAAGATCCTTGCAGTACATAGGCTGGGATGGAAAGTGTAAGAGAAAAGAAATGGGTCAGGAAGAGAAGAACCTGAGACAAAAGAATGAACAAAATTCAGCATCATCCCTATAGATTTCTTTTACTCTGAGCACCATTCACAGAAATTTGGTATCCATGGAGACGAGAGCAATACATGCTGAGGTTACATATTGTCTGCAGATGAAAAAGGCTATCTCTCTCATCTGATGCTGTGCTCAGGGTTAGCAGTAATGTATTGAATAATGGACCACGTGTGGGAAAGATACAACATACACAACAAATGACACTGACGATGGGCTCATTTAGTTCTGTGTAGCTGTTTTGCTAACTGTTAGAATTCTAGATCTTCTGGAAGCTGTAATATTACCTACAAAAATACAAGAAAATGATCCTGTCACAAATTTACATTTTACCCCCTACTTTGGTAAAAGCACAAAAGTTCCTCATATAGAAGATAGAATTTTCCTGAGGCTCTTTTTTTTTATAATGGAGTGATAAACAAGAAAGCAAGACTTCTCAGAAATGGAATGGGAACACCATAGTAGCTCTGGAGGCTGGTGACCCAAAACGAGGCAAAGCTGAGGAGAAAAGGACGTAATAAGGAGAAGTGAGGGTCAGTAATGTTGATTTAGTCAAGGGGTGAAAAAGCTGCCGTCGTATAAAAGAAAAGAGCATTTAGAAAAGGAGAGAGTAAGCAACATTTGGAAACAAGAACCCATGCAAGGACTTTGACACAGGTTATGACCAGGAGTGGAAAATTCAGTTCTGCGAGAATCAAGGGAGAGACACTCCTTGGGAACAGGAACGTTCTACGCTGCATGGCAGTCTGTATTCATGAGCAAATTATAGAAGAGAAGCCAGTTACAGCTGGCTTTGCTCTGCTTTCTTACCTTTCAGCGGAGTCAGGTGAGAGAGTTCTGGCATAGCCTTAGGGAAAAAACTGGATGTCTAGAAAATGGTGAAAAATGAAATAATCAAAAGTTTAGTGTTGTTCCAATTGGACTCAGGGAGTGACAGCTTTGGATCAACTTTGCAGCTTCTCAAGGAAGTAGACAGTTACTGACTGGCTTTGCTGCTTAATCAGTGGTCAGGCTAAGCCCATACTCGGAGTATTCATGCGGCCCCTGCAAACTGGGAGAAGATGGCAACATCAGTATTGATGCAAGATCATGCGGCGTGGGTGAAGCACAGCTGGCTTGTTTCATGGCCAAAGGCAGGCCTGGGAGAGGACAGAGGAAAGACTGACGACTCCAGAGAAAAAAAATCTGTGTTTTCAATCTCTCGCTGAACCATGTCCCTTGTGATTTCTAAATCTGAGCATCAAGGGCATTTTCCTGTTGATAAATGTCCACTTCAGTAAATAAAATAAAATTATCCTAGTAGGTATTTCAAATGCTGTAGGTGCACACATTTGAATAAGTATTTTGGATTACAAAATTGACTTCACATCTGATTAACACAAAATCTGACTGAAACATTAAAAAAAAATTTCCAAATTATATCAGCTGTTGCCAACATAACAGGTATGCACCACATGCAGGTACCTTATCTGCCCTTTACCCTTGATATTCAAAGTTGCTGCAGTGTCACTGTAAGTGTGAAAAGTCACCCCCTCTCTGAGATCACTGACAGAAGGGTTCTGCAGTATAAGTAAGAACCTTTCAGAATTCTAAGTAGACCTGATAATATTAAAATGGAACCATCACCCCCGTTATGAAGCTATCAGATGCTGAGACTGGCTCAGTTTCTTAAATCATTCACTCAGTAAAGCTATTTTGTGCCTTTGGAATAGGAGACTTCTCATGAATAAAGTGGCCCTTCTAAGATTCTGCTTCTTGGGGATCATGGTGGTGTAAGATCTGGCTTGCTTGAGAGAACCTATTTCTCACTTACATAGATGCCCAGCATGTATGAGTTCTGCATATGTATTCATTGTTCTCCAAAGCTCCTAAAAAAAATAGAAATGTAGATTCCCTCTGCTAACTACTTTCCCTGAAACATAATCTCTATGCCTCTTCTTTAATGCTGTGGGGGAATATCTGTTTTATTATGCCTGCCTGGGAAATCTTTGTCTTCTTGCAAATCAAAAGTGTCATGTCTTGGCTGATCAATAAAATGTATGATTTCTTCCCTTTGGCTTTACATAATCTGAACTCCCAGCACAATTAAACCGGTAGGTTCCTGAGCACGCTGTTGTAGGGCCTCCTTTTAGTTTCTTTGAATTATACATTTGATTTATATATAACCTCTCTTTTCACCAATCCTATTTGCTCATTAATTTAGTCATGAGATGACTATTGATGGCCTACTGAATGCTAGGGACTGAGCTAAGTGCTAGGAATACATTTAGCTTTGATCCAGTGACTTCATGCAACTAACTTTTTGATGGTGATCTGCTCTTGGGCATTTCAGGAAGCCATTCTTTTGCTGAAGCATTTTCCTACTCACTAGATGACTCTGAAAAATGTGCAGGTTGAACTTCCATTTTATTGTTATCTGTTTGATAATAGCTAAAAATCTTAAGCACTTTTAAAAAGGCATGAAAAGAAAATTTTTATAAATACAGTCTCTTCTAAGTGCACTAAGGGCAATTGCTATGTAGAATTGTGATATAATACTGTAAAGAATATATTAGCCATTAACTTACATTTAATAAATTTAGACTTTTAAATTATAGTGTCTATATTCCAGAAAAGAAAACTTTTAGCTATATACAAGTTTAATTCAGAATTAAAAGCAAAATGTAAATTATGGGAAAATATGAATTGACATAATACCAAGAAACACACCAGTGATCGAATACATAAGACCATTTACCTTTTATTATCTGACGAAACAATTTTCCCCAAAGTCCTTGCCATAGGATTTGTGTTCTGCCATATATCAGTGTTCCAGGCTACCAGAACAAAATACCCTGGACTAGGTGAGTTAAACAATAAAAATTCATTTTCTTACAGTTCTAGAGTTTAGAAATCCAAGACGAAGTTGTCAGCTGGTTGAATTCTTCTGAGGCCCCTCTCCTTGCTTCAGATGGGTGTCTTCTTTCTGTATTTTACAGTTTTCCCTCTATGTGCGTATGTCCTAATCTTCTCTTCTGATGAAGGCGTCAGCCACGTTGGATCAGGTCCACACCTAGGACTTTACCTCACTTGAAGCACCTCTTTAAAGGCTCTATCTCTAAATACAGTCACATCTGAAGTACAAGGGGTTAGGACTTCAATGTAGGAATATTTTTTAGTAGGAAACCCAATTCAAGCCCATAATATAGCATATCTCTAGATTAGAAAATTTCAATTTAAAAGTCAATAGGCATAGAAGTCATAGCACTTTTTCCCCTTTTAAAAATTTCAGTGCAGATTAGGTTGTTAGACAACTGCTATATTCACAACAGGCACATTCTAAAGTTGTACTGATAATATCATAACAATGTGGAACTTAGCAGAAAATACTGCAGCAGATTTAAATTCCAACTACTGTTACCATTTTTTTATAAGATTGCTCACGAATCAAGTTTTAATACAAGGTATTATAGGTGGAAGAGGCTGTCCATTTTCTCCTTTCTTTGAATTCTTAGGCAGTGCAAGAGCTGTGTAACATTGAAAAACTCAATAAAAAGTACATATATGAGGAAAAAAGGAATAGATAATAAATCCAGAAAATGGGTGGGAGAAGGCTAGAAACTGCTCACAAGGGGCTACTTTTAAGAAGGTATTCTCACAGGTGGCTGGACGCCACAAGGCAAGAGCACCAGAGAAAAACCCCTAATGCCAGCAGGCTGAGCAGAAGGCCAGCTCTGATTTGCAGATCCACCCTGATAGAATGTATATGATAAGCATTAAATAGTAGAGTCTAGAAAAAATATCTTTCTTGCTTTCCAATCACCCTTTTACTCGGTACTCTTGCCACGAGTCTGAGTTAAATTAGCACTTGGGGGCCATGGTCTTCAGATAATCTGCTTGTTTGAGGAACAGCTTTAATGGAAGCAAAATATGGGATAGAAGAAAAAGAGAAAAGAGAAAGAATTTTCAATGCATCAGGAGAAGATTCGATAGTAAGGCTAATTTTCCTTCATCCCATTGTAAGTATTTCGTTCTCAATGTATTTGGTGGATGATGGCATAAGTTATGACTCACAATAGGCATTAAGCGAATATTTGTAAATATTATTTATTTTGTGCTTAGCAGTAACTTTCCTGAAAGTAAGTGACAACTCTGTTTCCAAAGGGAATCAGATATGCTCTCACCATATTATCATCCTGCTACCAAGAGGGAAAAGACTTTGATTGTAGTGAAGTATAAAGAAAAGTTGGAATAAAACACAGCATCAGTTGAGACGGTGATGAGTTGCTAAGCAGATCTGTAGGGTTGGTATTTGCAGAGGGTCAGGCCCAGGACCAGTGCTGTGAAGAGCACTGAGATGAGGCGAGAAGGGCCGGCAAGGAGGATACAAGCTGCTTCCTGACTCACTGAAAGTGGAGGGGATTAAACATGTTCTACCTGTCTTTAAAATTCTGAATATTTGAATCCTGGTATTTTTCCCCCAAAACCTCACAAATACAGAAATCTGAAATTCTGTCGTAAAAGGTTCCAGATAAGAGATTATAGCATTGGGTCAATTTCCACACCCACCAGCAATATACAGCGGTTCCTTTTGCTCCGTTTCCTCATCCACGTTTGTTAGAGCCAGATTCTCAAGGCTTTATAAATCCAGTGGTGATATATTAATGTCTAGTAATGCACCTTAATGAGTTTATATAAGTTGAAATATCTTTCAATCTATCCCTTGTCTTTACTTAGAATGTTTTTGATCATACACTTGACTTTAATTGTGATATGAGCTGCTTCGTCCATTTTCTATGACTTTTGCTTGTGTGTCTCTTTTAGGAAGATCTTCTCCACATCTATGTTTTCCAGCAATTTTTTAGCTGTGGTTTTTCATGTCTAAATATTTATCTAACTGCAATTTATATTAGTATAATAAATCTAAGCTTAATTTACTTTGATGCTGTACTTTGTAATGGCTGGTTTTGTCTCGGCATCATTTACCAAGCAGCACGTTCCCTTTCCATTTATGTATTTACAATGACATATTAGTCACATGCTAAATTTGGTCAAATGTGTAGATTCACTTTTAGACATTTTTTCTGTTCCTTTGATTTCTACTTTCTAATTATTTATACCTGTACTAATACTGCATTATTTTAATGCTTGCAGTTATTTAATAGCCATAGTAAGTGTTCGCCTGTTTCCCTTTCAACAGATTTAACATTGTTGACTACATCCTACACTTCGAGACACCATTTTCCTTGAGTACTATGATATCGCATTCTTTTCTCCTTTTTAGATTAGCACTGTTTCTCTATATTTAATAGGCTTTTCTACCCTTGTCTATCTTTTAGACATTAATATTCCTTTTTGTTTTCCTCAACCCTTTCTTTTTCTTAGCTGAGATGCCCTTCCTGAGCTCATATGACTCAACTCACCAATAATGCTGCTCCAGACTGTTCCGGCCCAAGTTTTCTGCTTAATTCCATAGCAGCCCATCTCACTCAACTTTGATATGAACTTCAAAGCTGGACTTATCGTGTCTGTCTTACCCAATAAATGCCACTCACCTTACATGCCTGAAACTTGGGTGTCACCTTTGACTATTTCATCCATTATTCATTCCTCACAGCAAATCCTTCATCTTTCTCCTGAAGGCCATAACCAGATACAATTGCCAACATTTTCTAAACAACTCTTTAATCTTCTAATGTCTCTATGTCTGCACAGCCAGCAACTCTGACAAGCCATTGTTCTTTCCCTTAGGGTCTATCTGTCTTTGAGCTCACTTCCTCTGGCCCCTGCTACTTCTCAAAGGGATATTTTAAGGTACAAATTTGAGCATGTTCTTTACTCTTTGCAACTCTCTTTAAAAATTCCTTAATATGACAAAAAGGCTGTGTCTTGGCTTCACTCTGTCACTCCAACCTAACTGCCCTTGTTTGGGCTCCTGGAATGCACCATGCTCATCCTCACCTATGTGTCCATATATAAAAGTGTTATCATCTCATCCTGAAGCACTTTTGGATCCCTAGTACTCTCTCTTTCTATGCAGTATCTCCTACTTGTCTTGGGTATCTTCCTCTTCTTGGATTCCAAAGCTTCTCTTACACATATTTTAGATTACTTCAGATACACCTGTCTTCCAAAACAAACACTTGTTAAGCTCAGAATCTGGTTTTTATTTCTGTCCTACATGCTCCCCAGTCCCCCTGGATTTTTCCATGACATTTCTCATTCCTTTGTATTGTCATAATATATTTGTCTCTGTCCATCACTGGATCACTTTACTAATGGGAATATAGTACTACTTTTCTCTGCCACCTACTTGCAAACCTTCACTCATCTCTCACCCCCTAATGAGTAAAGTTCAAAATCAGAACTCAACTTCTTACCATTCTCACTGAACTGCCATGTGGAGACACACCATTTCCGTGTCCTGTACTCCTATCATTCTAAATCTACCAGTCAGATCCTCAACAGAATGTTTCCTTCTGCTGAAGGACAAGTGAAATCTACTACACTATCCAAAGTCTTCCCAGATTGTACAAAGTGGAAGAAATGTTTCCTTTTCCTTTTTAGGATTGTACTTTTTCTTCCTTCAGAGCCCTCACTGCCTTTTTCCTGTTGTCATCGTTACCAAAACAAGTCTGCTATGCATGCTACCAAGTAGATGACTTTCAAAGGTAGAGGTCACATCCTACTGATTCCTGAATGCTCAGTGCTCCGTGAATGAATTTAATGTCTGTAAAGCTGCTGAGAAATTTGTCATTCTAGAGGTACAGCAAGGAAAGAAGTCCCTCCTTTGACCCCTTAATAGAGAAAATAGATTGTTGATTTATAAAAGAAAGAAAATGACTGAAAGTAATCATTTCCGAGTCATGAGTCATGGGCTATTTGAGAAGGGGAGAAGGTAAGGAAATGAAGAGGCTTTAGATTATTTTTATAGCTAACATATTATAGGAAGTGTTGTCATTTCAACTGCTGTCATTTCATTGAACACTCCAAGGTATGTGTTTAATAATGCTGCCTCTGAAGACCCACTTGTATATAAATTTGGTAGTCTTACCCTGATATTTCTGTGTTTGGTGAAGTTAAACTGATACAGACATAGATATTGATATAGACATAGGTATGTTCTTATGTTTTCCCAAGCTGCAAATGGTTATATATTTATACCAGGGAAAAGAGAGTCAACAGCTGCCTGTAGGAAACATGAACACGTGTACTAAAATTGTTGTACCTGTTATAAACAGAGAGCCAACTTATCTCAGGTAAAAAAAAGAATTCATTGATTAACATAATGACCATTTTTGTTTTCTTGAGTTGCCATAAAAAATACCATACACTGCATCCCTTAAACAACAGAAGTTCATTTCTTTGCAGTTCTGGAGACTGAAAGCCTAAGATCAAGGTGCCAGCACAGTTGGTGTCTTGTGAAGACTTTCTTCCGAGCTTAGAGACTGCGGCTTTGTCCCTGAGATCTCACACAGAGGGGTGGGAGGGCTGTGGTGTCTTCCTAAAAGGGCACCAGTTCTATTAGTGATGCACTGCTACGACCTTATTTGACTTTACCTCCTTAAAAGCCCTGTTTCCAAACAGTCTCACTGGGAGTAAAGACTCCAACATATGAATTTAGGTGAGGACACGAAGCAGCTCCCTCTACAGCACTGACTTCTGAAAGATCATTTTCTTACTTATTCATCTCTCTCTATGGCTGCTCCTCCTTTTCTAGATCTGCCTTCGCCTTCCATTGTCTAGTGAAAGGTCCCAAAGTTGAGCCCTGGAATCTCTCCTTTTACCTTTAGTGCCATGCTTTCTCGTGGCTTTGAATAATACTTCATCTATCCACGACTCTCTAGAATTATATATAAATGATCTCTATGATATTTCTAGTTGGATGCAATCTAGATATTCTAAGCAATATATCATCACTTAGTTCATGCCACTTTAGTTCATGATGGTTGAGGTTGCGTACACCAAGCCTAGTACTCTTGGCATCATATGGTGCTTTTCCGGTAATTCCAGTTCTTTTTCCTGGATGACTATGTCCTCTTTCATAACACTTGCACCACCTCTCCTATGTTGTTTAGTCAGTATTCTTAATTTTTGTTTCATTGAAAAATTACATGTCACAAAGGGCATTCATAATCTTGCACCACGATCACAACGTCCTTGCCAGCAACCTCATCATTTACTCTGACTCCCTTTTGTGCCTATGGATGAGCTATCCATGTTCCCTTCCAAAACCAATGACCCGTGTTGGTTTTATATCCCTGGGAAACAACACGAAATTTATAAGAGTGTGTTTCTCTCCATGGTGTAGGCTAAGAACTCTGCTTAGAGTTTCATGAGGCCAAAATGAAGGTGTCATCAGGGCTGTGTTCTCTTCTGGAGTTCTGGGGAACAAAGAACCCATTCCCAAGATCCATTAGACTATGGGTAGAGTCTAGTTCCTTACAATCAGAAGACTGAGGTGCTCCTTTCCTTGCTGCATGTAAGCTGGGGAAGTGCCCTGAGATACCAGAGGCTTCTCTCTGGTGTTTGCACATGCTCTACATCTTAGAGCCAATAACATGGAGCTGAATCCTTTTCAAATTTGGAATCTCTCTGATTTCTCCTATTGTATCTCTCTTCTGTTTCCATCCAAAATATAATTTTCAGCTTTGAAGGGTTCATGTGATTGAGCACACCAAAGTAACCCAAGAGAAACTATTCCTACTTTAAATCATAAGTTCCCAACATTTGCTAACAGTCTTGCTAAGGGGTACAATCAATGATTTAAAGGGCTTTTTTACACTATTTTGGCCTAATTTGCATGCTTGTATCTGGTAATCTGAGCAACTTATGTGACAACAACAATTTGCAGTATAACAACCAATCGTGAATTCCTACAATCCTGCCTAGCAACACTATGTATTGTTGCTAATGTTCTTTTAAATTATTATTTTCTTATTATCTTTAATGACTTGATTAATCTTCTATTCCTACATCTGGTAATCTGAGCAACTTCACTGAAGATAACAATATGTAATACAACAAGGACTGTTAATGCCTTTCATTTGGTTTGAAACCCAGTATTATTTTTTTATTTTTAAAAAAATAAAGGTACAAAAACATATTAGCAAACAGACACCAATTAGCATAAAAAATAGTACAATCACAACTGATCTATAGACAAGGTGACATGGTCTCAACAGTGGTTATTGCTTTATCCATTGATATCTTCGAAGTGTAAATATATGAACCCATATACAGACATGCAAAATTGGTCAGACAATTAATCCTCTCAACAACAGAAAAACACAAAAACCAAAAATCCAA
>PVLD010000542.1:50935-258651 GCA_004027595.1 Dinomys branickii | reverse complement strand
CGAAGTGTGTGTTCAGGATAACACATACAGACATACAAGATTGATTAAATAACCCGTCATCAATTATTCCTTAGCATTAAGTGATATAATACAATAGTAGAACCATGTTAGCCCTCCTGCATATATGTATATTCATATATACAAACATACATTTATCATTTTTAATGTCCTTGCTTTGTATTGTTTGTATTTTGCTATTGTTCCTTTTTTTGTACTATTATCTTTTAAATTAAAAAAAAACATAAGTTGCATTATATACATAAATTCCTTTTTCTGTGTAATGCTACATATCTTCAGGTTCCAGGAATCACAACGTGGGCATAGTTGGAGACCTGCCTATTCCACATATCGTTTGTACTTGTAGCAAGTTTCATCTCTGGCTCTCCTTTGTATGACTAATTACTTCTCTCAATGGGATCTTTTACATCAGTATCAAAATGTTGCTATTTCTCCCATGTTAAAAATGCTCTCTTGACTTTTCCTCCTTTCTGATTACTGCCCCATTTCTCAGCTCTCTGGGGGAAACACCTTGAGAGAGTTACTTCTGCTGTTTCCAGTTCCTACATTCTTTCCCCATTTTTCACCTTTTCTACTGCATGGAATCTATCTTCTTCAACAGCAGAAATAACTACACATTCTAATTTCAAGGGTTAATTCTCAGTGTTCCTCTAGCTTTTATTGTAAATAGCTAATCCCTGAGATATTTTCTTCCTTTTCAAGAAACTACTCTCTTGGTTTTTCTAGTGCCTCCTTAAGGCTCCTTCTCAGTCTCCCTGGATAGTTCCTCCTCATATTCCTGATAACTCCATTATAGACTGCCTGAAGTTTTCCATTACACTTCTTTTCTGGGCAACCTCACCCAGTGTCATGGCTTTAAAGACCATGCACATGCAATGATTCACAAATTTACATGCATATCCTGTAACTGTCCCCTGAACTCCAGGCTTCTACAGTCAATATCTCCTCGTAGATGTCTCATAAGCAAAATTAACATGTTCAATATCAAACTATCTCATAAAATCTGTTTCTCCACTGTCTGTTCGTCAATGCTAGCTCAGTTCAACCTTCCACTTGATAACACCCCAAATTTTGGAGAGGTCATTGGTTTCTTTCACTAATTTCCCTTCCTATAATTAGCATCCAGTCCATGTAATAAATTGCACTTTCTCTAACACTGAAATGCAGCCAATCATTTCTAGCCACCACCGAAACCATCCTGGTCAACATCATCATGATGTCTGGTGGTTTTATTGCAGTAGACCCTTTATTAATTCCCTTCCTTCCCCCTTGGCCTCACATAGCTGCTGCACAGATCACATTTAAAAATCATTCAGTCATCTCGCTCTTCTGAGGAAAAACCAAAGTCCTGATAATGACTTACAAATCCCCAGGTGATGTGGCCCTTCTGGACCCACTGCCATCTCCTCACCCAATTCATCCTGAGACTCTTGGTGCTTGATTTGATGCTCCTTTTGCCTCTTAACATTTCTCTCCTACCCTTCCCTCACCTAGTTCAAATTTGTGTTCAAATATCACCTTTCCAGGGAGAACCTCACTGAGTGCTTCACTGAAGATTACAAGCCCCTATCTCTATCTGACCAGAGGCTCTTCTCTTTTATTTTTATTTTTTTCTGCACAATGCATTAGCTCTCCAATATCCAATGTAAAATTCACATTCATTGATAAGTTCTTTCTCCCCTCAGAAGAATTTTAAGTTTCATGAGAACAGACAAGCATGCCTATGTGTGTGTATGTTCTTTTATCTACAGCATTTAAATAGTGCCTGGTACAGAGCAGATGATCAATAAATATCTGGGCTCAATTATTCCTGATTTCTCTCTTTCACTCATCATAGTACTTCCTCTTTGATCTCCAAATTCACACACACTCTTCCAGAGTCTGGTTCTCCCACCATCCACATTGTTGCTTCTGCTCTTGTTCCCCAGCTGTCTGTTTTCCACACAGAAGAGGGAGAAATGTCTTTGAAAGTTATGTCAGATCATGAGTATCCTTCAAATCAAAATACGCTGATAGATTTTCCTTCCTTGGATACAGCCTATGCTTTATGTGGCCTGATGTTGTCCCCGACAAACCACTTTGCACCCACTTCTTCCTTTGCTCATTCTCTTCCTGCCACCGAATTCCACTTCCTGTTCCTTGAATATGCCAAGCATTCCCCTGCCTTAGAGCCTTGGCTCTGCTTCCTCTCCTTAGAACATAGAGACACACATGACCTGCTTCTTGCCTAGTTCAGGCCTCTGCTCAAAATCTCTTCCTCAGAGTGCTTCCCTGATCATTAGACCTAAAATACCGTGTGCACACAATGTCCCCTAATTGACTTATTTCAATGGCCTTATTACCATCTGACATTATATAGTTACTATTTGTGTGATCTGTCTCCCTATTTATCAAAATGTAAAACCTGAGAGAAAATACTAACATCACCAAAGATGAATCAGCACCACAGATGAACCCCCAAACCACAGGATCATTGAACCCTGGCATTTAGGCTCTGAGATCGTCTCTCTCAAAGAATCAATGAGAATATCTGAAAAAGAACTCCTGATTTCATGGAGTGCTCTGCCTAACCCTAAAACTTTTTTTCTGCATGGAGATGTCTGATTGGCCAGCCTGGGTGGCACACCCCCTTATGGTCATAGGGGTAGGGCCTATGGGGAATGCTATGCCCCCAAAAGGGGGAAAAGCCTGTGCTAGTAGGATTCATGGTGGGGAGGAGGATCCGGGGGAGGCAGAAACAACAGATGGCCACCGCAAAGATTTTCCAGAGTGGGAAAGAAAACACAGGAATAAGCTGGGGCCCTGGTGGAGGAAATATCCATAAATAACTGTACTTTCACCCACCTTAGGAGAGAACATGCCAGTATCCCAGGCATGCCTGGGAGCCTCATCAGGTCCTGCGTTTTGATGGACTCCTGTGGTATTGCAGGAGATCCTCCCAGTGTAAGTCTCACACACACACACACACAAACTGCAGGACTGAGAAAGAATCACTAGCAGCAACTGACACCTGAGTTCTACTTCTGCCTGCACCTAATATGGCTCATCAGCCCATGTACACAATTCTGCATCCGTGGCCATCAAGATTAATCAGCAACTCACTTTTAGGTAAAGGTAAAAATAAACAAGTTTAAAAATAAGCAACAGTTGTCAAGTGGGCATATGTACATTCATGTGGAAAAAATACAAATCTTGCTGCTGTGCTTTAACTCAGGGTTCTTGGCATAATTTTTAAAATTCTAATACACCTAACCACAAGGTACTTTAAATTTTTTTAGATGTTTTCTTGAATATAGGAAATGTTTTTGGGGCTTGTCTGAGAGCGGGTCATGCTGGCTAATCACAGGCACATACACACACTTCCCATAGTACAGTACTTTAAAATTAATAGCACATGCAGAGGAAAACTAAACCCTTTGACGTCACTCTTGAAATGAGGAAACATAAACAGAAGAGGCTCCACTCCAGTAAGCTGGCAGCGTGGAAGCCGATTGGTCTCTGCTTTTGCTTGCCTGTGGCAACTGACAGCACCTCCCAGCCTCACAGGCCGGCTGCCTGCTCACTCAGAGTCGGTCGGTCTGGGCACTGCAGCAGGCTCGGCTCTGTCCCAGCTCTTGTCTGGGAGAAAAGTGGTGTCCTCACCCAGAGAGAATCTCTTTCTACCTTCTTCCTTTCTTGATCTCTCTGTGCTTTCGTGTTTCTTTCTTTCTTTTTCTTTTATTTCTTTTTTTAAAAATTAATTGTATTTTTAATCCTGGATGAAGTTGCTGGATTCTGCAGCACAAGTCTTCATGAACAAGCAGCACCGCTCAGAGATTTCACGGCATTCAAAGGTCACAGAACTGCCACTATGGTTAAATGTCTTGTTTAATGGTTGAGGTATGTACAAAAAAATTTAAGCGGCAAGCTCATTTTTCTTGAAAGCCACAGAGAGATGGTAGGAATTTTATTTTAAATAAACCTGTACATATGCATATATATATATATATATATATATATATATATTTTTTTTTTTTTTTGTCTATGATTGTTCCTACAGCAACTAGCTTTTGAATTTCCTTCCTTTTTCTGGGCAAACTGACTAAACATTATCACTTACCCTGAATTAACTGTTTGTGGGCGCTGGGGTTTATTCCTGTCAGTGTAATGAGACGCATTTTCGCTGCACTTGGAGCACCCCCTGAGGAGGGCTTTTTATTTCTTTTTAAATGAATGCAATATTTCTTCTCCAGTGTAAAAACTTAGAGTTGGTCAATTTTTATTTTTGATGGGGCAGAGTAGAAAAATGTTAGTAAAGTGTTTGGTGATGGTTTTGGAATAGGGAGGAAGAAGATCAGGTTTTTATTTTCTCTGAGTTTGTCATGTTGGTTGATAGCAGACTTCAGATGAAGAAATCAGTAGAAAGACAGGAAGCAGCTGGTGGTGGGACTGAAGGTAGAAATATTGAGAAAAACTGTCCAAAAAATATATTCATGAGAAAAAAAAAATCACTGTGTTGCCTTGTGGCATTTTATTTTAAAATGTTTTGAATTGAGAAATCAACAGGAGAGACGTAGGTACTGAGCTACATGACCAATGATTTAGGTCTTATTTCTAAAGGAAAATAAAACTTTATTAAAGCTGCAAAATGTGCTAATTATCTTTTCCGACAACAGTTGAAAGGAGAGTCGGATATTTAATTAGGGATATAAGTGATGGGGCCTGGGGACTAATTAATCATCTAAAAATTCTGTTCCTGTGCTCTGCCCAGAATGACTATTGCAGTGACAGAGTAAAGCTCTTTGCTGCAGAAAGCAGGCATATGCATTCATAGACAGAAAACACACTAAATGCTGCAGGAAGACCATGAACACAGGGCTGATGTTTCCAGTGGTGCATAATTGTGTGTAGAAGGGATTCCCTATGAAAAATCATCCCAGTCCACAGAGTCAGTTTTTGTGACAGAAATTCCAGGAATGTATAGTTAACGTGGAGTCCCTTATTATCTTTCCCAAAGTCATGCAACTGCAAATACGACTATTTGAAACTATCATGTCATTCACAAACTCCTTACTTGGTTTTCTTAAAGTTTCTGTTCTCAACACTGGATACTAGAAATAAAAGGGGTTGTGTTATCTGTACCACTAAAGCAAATTATCAAGTACATCATGCGTTCCAAAGGGTTAACAAAATTAACAGCTTAAGACTGTAAGATACCAAGTTAAGAACTGCAAAAATATTAGTTCTGAAATGGAGAGGATATGCTGTGAATGGACAATTGCTTTTCTGCAGCGCCTAGGGGGAAAACAAGGACTTTGTGTGCTGCAAATGCATAACTGCAGCTCCTCCATTTCCTCTGCTTTATCTTTTATTACTAGCTGGTGAAACAAAGGCGGGTGTCAGTAGTTAGGTCTTGATTGACAGTTTCTCTAATAAAGTGAAGCCACTGTCTCCAGCAGAAATCCAAAGTTAACTAGTTGCAACTCCCAAACCTGTGGTCTCTTTATAAGAACTTTTGCCTAACCCTGAGCTGTCTGATTTCAGAGGGTGCTCACTTAGTTGAACAGCATGTGACACAGTCAACGGTGATTATATTTCAGCAAAGCAGCTTGGAGAACTGTTTGAATCAAGTTACTTAGCATAAGGGTGGAAAAATCCAAGATGTGTTAGGGACAGACATGAGCTTAAGAAAACAATTACACCAGGGCACCTTTTAACGCCTTCCGTGGTGTTGAACACAAAGTAGCCATTGTTGGTGCTCAAGAAAAACCTAGTTAAAATGTTTGCTGAAAATTTACTACCCAGCACATATTGTAAATTATCTAAATAATTTTCAGACATAGCATGGTAACACTATTTGAAGAGTGCTTTTGATATTATTCCAGCTAAAAACATAATCTAGGAATCAGCTATCAGAGATAGAGAGGTGAGATTCCAGATACCTACTTCGGGTATTTTCAGCAAAAAGGATCTCTTAAATGCAAAAAAATGAGCAAGTTTCCTCAGAGTGGGACTGTACCACCTGGAAAATGCCTCCACCTAGTAATTATTCTTCCAAAGTCTAATTTGTTGTTAGCTAGGTTCAAATCACAGGGGAAACTGCTTGTTGACTCACAGAACACAGTGTTGGAAGGAATTTATTAAGTGGTAAACTAATCCCAAGCATGACTGAAAGGGCTTCATTATGTTAAAGACACCTCTCAAATTTAAGAATCAGAATAGATTTGGGGACATCTAAGTGATGATGATGAAAGATATCCTAGGTAGCTCAGCTCACTTTTCACGTACAACTTTGTCTTTCCTAAAAATCACTTAGATTTAAGTGATTTCATTTGCACTTAGGGAACGATTGCCCGGAGCGAACAGAAAATGGTAGCGACAGAGAGCAGACCTGGGTGGCCGTCCTCCGCCAGCCTGGGCGATGTGGAGTACCCGCTTATTAGTGACCTCAGTCTCCTCATCTAGAAAAGGAAGTGGGTATATCTGGTTATTTTTGCCATCCCTTTCTATCAAATTGTTCATAGTACATTTACACTAAATGTGAAGTCTTTAAATTTTTTTACTCACATGTAAATGTGAAAGTATCAAACTTTTATCCTGAAAGCATGGCTGCATGCTTGCAACACATCAAGGGCTATGTATACTAAGGTGAAGGGCATGACAAGCTAGGTAAGCAGTGATTCTAACCTTCAGGAAACCCCTATTCTGGTTGAGCCCGTGCAGAGAGATGGAGGAATAAATGAATTTTGTGAGGGTGATGATAAGGAAAAACAGAAGATGCAGTCTATATAAAATGATGTGTGTGTGTGTGTGTGTGTGTGTGTGTGTGTGTGTAGGTGTTCGTTTTATTACGCTATCTTTAATACAACACAAGGAAGATGTTGTTCTTTTGAAGTCATACTTGTGATTATACCCTTCAAAAATAGAATGCTGAAGAAAGCTAAACGTGTGCCATGGGTTGATTAAACTACTCTCCCCACCTGAGATAGTAAATCAAATCTGTGCAGTGCAATCATCTTCATCGCCCCTAAATAGAGAAGCCTGGGAATGAAAGGAGGTGGAAGATCTTTAAGAACGCTGAGACCAGCCCCAGGTCCAGCAGGTATTTGAAAGAAGCATGGAAGCTTCATAGCGGAGATGGGCAGCAGGTGTCAACAACATGGGAAATGCTTTAGGCATCAGCTTCTGAAAGTAGCTGAGAATGTCCAGAGGTTACTTGTATGCATCAAGGTACATTTCTTAAACTCTGGAGGCCTTAGTCTCCTCATCTTTAAAAATAAGAGTGGTGGATGTGTTGGTCTTTCCCAGTTTTACAATTCATCCTGACAAGATTAATAGTAAATTCCAACATGCATTAATTTTTTTCTTCCACCTCCCCCATCCCTTATAGCTATTGCTGCATTTTAGAGTTTGCCATTACTCGGTTATCTAAATTTATATAACTTCACTTCCAACATAGTCTCCCTGACAGAGAAAAACAAAATCAAAACTAAAACCCCTGGATTTGGGGAATATTTTTCCCAGAAGGATTATCAGGGAAATCTTGGGAAGGTTATTTCTCTTCCTAGTCTTTCCTGTGGTGCTGATGCTGCTCTATGGCTGTGGCACTGCTTGAGATGGCAAAGGGATACGGTTTGTGCTCCCCGAAGCTGGGGGCTTTAATGTTACAAGATAAGTGTCTTTTTCCTAAATGCCAATCAATGACCTAGATTGCTTACAGGACTTCATTTGATAAACTCCTCAACTCTAAGTCTGGTTTCTTTAGAAAATATACATAACTAAGATGGGGACCCTGAGAATTTTCTCTGCTGAACTGGTTGCCCATTGAATAGCTCCTCTGGGATCTTGTCCGCCTCCTAAGGGGTTGCTGCCTTATCATTGTGATGGGTCTGATGGACCAGCTACCCTCATCCAGGCACTGGCAAGTCCTATGTGGCTTGGAGAGTCCCAGCTGGTATCACCTCCTCTGAATGAGCATTGACAATTAATAGCTCAAGCAAGGAGAAGATGGAGCAGGTTTTGTAATTTTGGGGAAACCTACATCAACATGACAGAACCCTCAGAAATCTATTCAACAATAGGAAATTCTAAATACTCTATGGTGATTTTCATGCAGTATAGAAGTATAAAAATAATACCCTATTCCCTTACCTTCCTCCTCTAGCCTTCTGCTACCCCTACCCATCTGCAAGGGAAGACGAAAACAAGCAAGATAGATAATGAGGTTCTGATGGCTGCTCTTTGTGTAAAATTTGGAATAATACTTGTTTGATGTTTTTTCCTTTCCAGTAGTTGGTGAATTTACCCAGAGGTTTTTCATTAAAATGCCTGTTCAGATCTTTTAGTTATATCTTCTGTGTTTTACAGTGCCATAGCTAACATAGAAATAAAAATACATAAAATAACCTCTCTATAAGAGAAGCAGGATCATTATCTACCTACTGCTTCAAACACATAGAAAAGGATTCTGCCTAAAAACAGAGTGTATCCATGACTTTAATATGCTGAAAAATATTTAAGAGTTTTAAATTCTATTAATCTTCTTCTTTTCCCCTGGCATGGAAAGTGGGGTTCACTACAAGTCTATAGTGAGGAATATATTTCTATGGGTTCAAGTGTGGATATATGAGGTCACTGTATGCCTGACTTGGCCAAAACTTTATATCTGAAGATTTCAAATGGAGAATATTTTGCATATACTTTAACTCTAGCAAATCTTAGTCTAAGAACATATATAACTGTTTATTTTAGTATTATTTATAATATAAAAATGACAAACTATCTGAAAATAGCAGATAAATTGTTAAATACATTATTTTAAATCCATTTAATAACATACCATATAGTTACTTTCTTAAATGTGATAAAATACATGTAAAGTATCTGAAATGACTTTCCAGATATACTAGGTGAGAAAATGGTGCAATAACATTTGCATAAATCTGTGTATATATACATATTCATTCTCAGAAAATTTCCCCAAATACAAATTTATTACATTTACAGTGGGGAAAATGCTGAGCTTTATTGTTGTGCAATATTTTAAGTCAAGGGAAAGAGCATAGAAGAAGTTTCTTCTGTTTTTATTGAATTTCTTCCATGTGCTTTTGACACTGTTGGGAAAAGAGAATGTTCTGGAACTTGGGCATGAGAAAACGGTCTTCCCCTACTGTTGAGCAACTTTGGGCCAATCAGCCCCCTGAGCACCCCTTTCCTCCAATGTAAGATGAGGGTTTTTGTCAAGCTCAGAGTTCCTTCAGCTTGGACAGATGGCCAAGAAAGATTTTTAGCCTATTGTATGCCTGCCTTTTTGAGATCTTTTACCATAAAGTATTCATGTATTTCTGCATATATTTTATTCTTTTGGACATTTTAACACAAATTTCTATTTTAGAATTGACCAATTTGAATTTTTTAAATTAATTAAACATGCAAAATTTACATTTTTTCCAAAAAGTATTTAGGAAAAGGACACATCATCAGTAAACTTTTTAAATAAAATTATACAATATAAATTATACACAAACAGTACAGAATATTATTTACATTAAGATGTACATATTATACAATTATGCAAGCAATTAATATTACTTTAGTCCGAATATGATTTATATATTTCTTGGTTTTCCGGGAGGAAAAGAAAAAGACCTTCATTTCCCCTTCTCATTATGCTACAAGCCAGCTGTGTCCAGTCAGATGAAAGAACTCAGTCATTCACAAAAGTGTAGAAAGCATTCTTGTGAAAGGAGATGCCACACTAATATGGAGGTCTAAAGAATGCCTCAATTTAGAAAAGGCCATTAAATCTAAGAAAAAAGCTTTCTATGGAACAGAAACATAGTATATATTCATGTTCTTAAGATTAGTCTTCTTACTTTTTCAGTTAAATGAAAGACTAATTTCAATCTGGTTTTTAGTTTGATTTGAAAAAGTTATTAAATAACTAAGTGTGTTTTAAATATTTAGTAATTTTCACTTCCTATTTCTCTCTATCTTTATTATTGCATTTAAAATCAAACTTAAAGTCCTGGGACAAATCTAACTTGGTCAGAATACATTATGCTCTTTTGCAGAAACCCTTATTAGTAGTTTCTGGATTGGTAGTAATTTTTAGAATTTTGAAACTATGCTGATGAAGACAATTGTGCTAAAATTATCCTTCCTTGTGTTCCTTTCTCAAGGTTATACCAACCTTATACAACTAGGAAATAGTACTCTAAACTTTTTATGAAAGAGTTTATACAAATTCTGCTGGTTTTTTCCTCATACAGTAAAATTTGTAAATAAATCCTTATGGACTGGGATATATTATGGGCAAGTTATTAGTTCTTGTTTTAATTGCATTCATTTTTAGGGCTATTCAGACTTTCTAGTATTTAGTGTGAATTTTGGTTAAGTTTCTAAAGGCTTTTGGAGTTTGTTATTTTTCCTGTCTCCATTTTCTTTGTTAAAATTAGATTTATTAGTACAATGGAGATATACACAATGATCATATTCATCCCAGGGAATTTGTACCTGTGCATGACATATCTTAGTTTCTCTTTCTTCTCGTCCCTCTCTCTCTTCATCAGCCCCTCTTCCCCTCCTTATTTACAAAGCTTTGTTTCAATTTAATCCTTTTCTCCTTCATTTTTTCTCCCCGCCTATGCCCTTTCCTTTGGGCTAATTTCTTGCTATTTCACAATACCTGTTAAAAATTTTGGTTCTTATTTACACTCTCAGTTTCTCACACCAGAGAGACAATGTGATATTTACAGATATATGCCCAATTTATTTCACTTAAAAGTATTACCTTAAGGTGCATCCATTTAACTATAAATGTCTCAAGTTTATCTTTTTTTACAGTTGAGTAGTACTTCAGTGTACAAAAAACCACATTTTTATCCATTTGTTGGTTGGTGGGCATTTAGGTTGTTCCCAAAACTTACTTGTTACCAATTGTGCTGCTATAAACATGGGTGTGGCTATAGCGCTACGGTGTGGTGCTTTTAATTCTTTTGGGATACCAAGAAGGGGAATAGCTAGGTCAAATGGAACCTCTAGTCCTAGTTTAGTGCTGCACTAAACACTGAGCTACAGCTTTGAGACAGAGTTGCACTACGTTGCCCAAGCTGTTCTCAAACTTGCCATCTTTCTGCCTGAGTTTCCAGAGTACATGGGATTACAGGCATGTGCCGCAGTACCTAACTTGAATATACACACTGAAAGCATTACATTCTCTCTAGTAGCTTTAGTGTTTACATAGGTTTTAAATTTTAGTGTTTCACTATCAATTACTTAAACACAATTTCAATAGTAATTTGTTTTTGGACCCATAGGGTATCTAGGAATGCACTTACTAGTTTACAAATATATTGAGATTTTTTTCTTATCTTCTTGTCATTATTTCTTGGCATAATTTATCTGTACTAACCTATTAGACTGTATAGTACTTAGACTTTTAAAGTTTAACACTTGTATGCATAATTTTTGTAATTTTTTAAAATGTTCTACATGCTGTGAAATGAACACATTGTACCATAGTTAGGTATAACACTCTCTGTGAATAAGAAAACTCACGAATGTGTCATTCAAATCTTCTGTACTCTTACCGACTTTTTTACTTTTATTAATTACTAAACTAAGCATATGAAAAAATTTTTCATGATTCAGGGCCTATACAGTTTTTCTTTTAGTTTTTCCATCACTTATTGTGTCAAGCAATATAAAACTGTGATTTTTACAGATCAGAGTTGAATATAAAATTCAAACTAGTATTTTGATGTCAGATAGATTTGCCTTTACAGTAGGGGTAATGGTTTTTGGAGAACTGATGGTGCTTCTCAAGGACTTTTAGTATGCTTACAGATATTCAGTGCAGGTGGCATTAAAATTTCTTAGGAGCATGTAATTAAAGGGAAAAAGATCTTAAAAAGCAGTATGATAATTTTGAAAAGGTTGAAAATGACTTCATTAGCTATAAATTTATAATAGTTGCAACTTCCTGGTAAATAGAAGTTTTGTGACAGCAAAGCACCCTCCAAGTTTTTGCCTTTAGTTCTACTTTGATTGATACTAAAAATCTATAAAACAAATTTTCCACTAATTAATATTGGCATAGCTTAGCCTTTTCCATTCTCCTACTTTTTAATTTTCTGTACGTTTACGTTTTAGACGTATCTCCTACAAGCCAGAGGTGAATAAATTTTATTTTATAGGTCAGTCTGATCACGTTTTTCTTTTTAGTGAAGTATCCAGCCCGTTTATTGTTAATGTCATCAGTGACATAGTTCATCTGAGTTCGAACGCAGTCACGTACTGTGTCCTTCCCGCTCCATGTTGTTTTCTCTCTCACCGCACCCTTAGGATTGATGTTCTCCTCACTGCACTGACCTCTTCCCATTAACTTGCTATTTTTGTGCTCATTTAGCCCATTTTTATTGGCTGGTGCTGAGAAGGGCACGGCATCCATGACTCCATCAAAGCCTGCTCCAAGTGAGCACCTGGTCCCTCTCTGGGAAATACGAGAACGCTGGAATGCCTGGTCTACTTTTGTATCTCTACTGACTTATATGCTCCTGTTGGATATTTAATTTTATGTAACTTAAATCCTTCAATAATAATCACTGTGTTCTTGTATAATCACATATATTTTTCATTCCTCCCTTCACCTGTGAGGTGTCATATGGGATATTCTTTAGGAATGATTTTAGTCATGTTTTTGCTTTGCTTTTAGGTAAACTAATTTCACCTTTATTTCTGAAGTACACTTCCTAGGAATAAAATTATAGAGTGCTACTCCTCCCTTTCACACACAGTTTAAGATATTATTACACTGTCTTATTTTTCTTTTTTTGCTTTCTGTCCAGAAGCCAGAAAAAAATCTTTTATAAGCAATCTGTTCTTTTCCTCTGACTGCTTGTAATATTTTATGTTCGTTTTTGACTTATTATGAAATGATTGCTCACATTCAGCCATCTTTGTATTTGTCCCAGTTTCGATTATTTGTGGTTCCTTAAATTGTCTTGGTATCTTTCAAAAGTTTGTGGAAATTCCTATTGTCTCTTTCATTATTGCTTCTGCCCCATTCACTTGCTTTTCTTAACGGGACTTCAGTTATACATATGTTGCAACTTTGCTCTGACTCACCCTCATTGTTTACCTTCGACATTTGTTCTTCATTTTGGGTATTTTCTTTTAAAGCAATATTTTATTTCCATAATTCTTTCCCTAGCTGTATAAGCCATCACTTAATCCATTAAATATTTTCTTAATTTAATGTATTATATTTTTTCAGTGCTAGAATTTCTAAGTTTTTTTATTTTTGTAGTTTGTAGGTGTCTGTCACAATTCTCAATCTTGTCAGTGATATCCTCAGACATATTAGTGTATGATTTTAAAGACTTTATAACATTTAATTAGCTCTCTTGACTATCTGTGTCTGTCGTCTCCGGGTTACATCAGATTGTCTTGATTTTCAACCTTGTTCCTTTTGTTAGAGCACTGGGCACTGTATGTTTAAAAAAAATTAGAGAACTTGAGGCTTAATCCTATATTTTTCCAAACAGGAAAAATGGACTTCTGTGAGATTACCATTAGCACTTCCAATCCTGATTATCTTAATCAGATTTCATGCTAAATGAAAACATATGAAGTACTTGAGAGAGGGGTTGCTATGCAATGATTTCGCTCTTTTTCTTATTCTTTTCTTTAAAAGGCATGGAAAGTATGAAAAGAATAGATGAGGCAAAACACATATGGCATTACAACACCCCAGGATGCACCCAATGCAATGCTTAGTTTTCTTTCAATTTTGAGGGTCCCTTGTGTCTGAAATAAATTTTAAAATAGGGAGTTGTATCCCTTGAAATCATGAACCAGTTAAATAATGGTACATGTATATTCATCTGTGTCTGGCTGTGGCCTATGTAACATTGCATGAAGTATTAGAAAAGACTCAGAATTTCGTCAGTTATTTTATCTTATGATTGCTATTCATTTGTTCATACTCCTTGGACAGGCATCATTCTTGAGACGGCTAACATGCCAGAGAGCTCTTCAGTCAGAGAACTACTTGTTACAAACTCTGCGTTTTGTCTGTATCTCACCACTCCAGTCAAGGCTACCTAAAAAGAATAATTTAGTTCCTGATTTATGGTTTTTGTACATGAAAGTTAATATCATATAATAGCTGATATGAATTAGCTAGAATGACTCTTCATTACTTAAATTGTTTTATGGTTTACAGTTCTATGCAAGGCAACCTAATATTTCTGAGTGAAAATTATAGTCCATATGTGTTATAATCACATTAAAAATTGTTTTACAGTGTATGAGCCATGTCCTGTGTAATTAACAGAATTATTCAGATTTTCTCAAATAAAATAAATCCAGAATAGACTTAGTTACACAGTCAAACTCTGGCTTATATACATAAAACCAGATCTCTGGTGTTCTATGTTTATTTATTTATTGTCTCTGGCAGCTTGTTGAGTGTATTTCCTTGAGTGTATTTTCCTACTACTTTACACAATCTTTCCAGTATGAGGGTATCTACGGGTCATAGGTAAATTTGAAATTATGACTCATACACATAAAGTATGCTAAGTCCTCAGGATAGAATTTAATTATTAAGTATTTATGAGTAATCTACAAATTGCTGGAAAATGTATGTGTGTAAAGAAGAAATACTATACAGTTTAATAATGGACTCAGTCTAGTTCTCAGGGTGAATTTTCTTTATAAATGCATGTTTATGTCTAGCTTTCATACATCGTCTTTCTTGGGGGATATAGCTCAGTGGCATAAGCGCCTGCCTGGCAAGTGCATCGTCCTGAGTTTGATTCCTGATACAAAAAAATAAAAACCCATATATTGTCTTTCTTTAAAAAATAGAAATTAGAAAATCAGAATATTAAAAAGAACTAATATTCAACAATTTTATAATAACATATCACTAAGTATAAATCAAAACATATTAAACTGAAATCATTTTATATTATGATTTATAAAATGTTTCTATTTTCATTTGATAATATATGTGTTACAGGTAGCAATAGAAGTTAAGGAAAACTTACTTAATAGTTAAGCCAAAAGACTAAGTAAATTTTATGTGTTACTCCATGAATTTTTTAACTGCAAAGGTATTTTTACTGTAGTGCAGAATTATTACACGCTGCAGATAGAGAAGTAGAAAATAACAGTTTCATGCAGTCTTTGTTACTTCTTTAAATTCTTACAACAAAAATACTTGAGTTGTTAGTTCTGGTCAGTAAAGCAAATATATATAGTAATTTTCATTAAAGAAATACTAAAAGGGCAGGGCATGGTAGGGCACAGCTGTAATCTCTGCAATGAGGGGGCTGAGGCAGGAGGATCTCTGTGAGTTTAAGGCCGGCCTAAATGGCATAGTGAAACACTGTCTCAAAAAGACAAAACATATAGAGAGGCTTGTTTTGAAATTTTCTTTCATTGTTTTTGTTTTTTCTCTTTAAAATAAAGAACAGAAATGCAAAATTGTAACTTAGGGAATCCATAAATGAATTTCTCTGAGCTCATTCTATGTGTTGAATTTAAGTTTTAGAAATGCATAATCCTAGTAATTTTGGCCCCTGCTTTGGTTATTCATATAATTTTGAGTAAGCAAGTTGACTTAAGCTATTTCCCAGCTGTGAAATTGAACTTTAGGCCCAATATTTTACACTGTCTTGTTTAATTTCATATAATACTTTAAGAAGATTGGCTTAGGTTTGTGCGTGCGTGTGTGTGTGTGTGTGTGTGTGTGTGTGTGTGTGTGTGTGGTTTTTTTGGAGGGTGATTACTGTTGAGAGTCTCAAATAATTAGATAATTCAGTGTTTCCTCCTGCATAAGGTTGTGTACCTATGTGTGTGTGCATTTCTGCTGTTGAAATGATCTATTTTGCTAAAAATGGTTAAGTAAGTGCGTAGCTAAACTGTGTGTACATGTACACATGTGGGAGTATGCAAACAGATGACTGATACATAGTATTAGCTCTTTACTAGAATCTAAAATTAATAAGTTAGAGTTTGTTAGGTGGTAGAACTGGAATACAGGGTTTTGATTAATGTGAAAGTAAATACATACAAGACAATTATTTACCAGGTGTTGTAGCACATTCCTGTAATTACAACATTCAGGAGGCTGAGGCAGGAAGACTTACTTTGAATCCCACACCAGTACAGCTAGACTATGTGGCAAGGGCCTTTCTCAGAAAATGAAAAAGACTCCAAACTATTAATCAGACCCATTTGATGTGTTATATTTGTGTGTGGATGGAAGGATTGATAGATACTTAGGTAGATAAGAAGAGAGAGAGAGACAGAAAGAATAGCTTCACAAATCATGCATAAGATTCACACAGCCATGAGAAAAATTCTGATTTCCACTTAAATCACTCAAATCTCAGAAAATCTGCAATTTATGCATGTAACTATCCCATCTGATGCAAAAGAGAGACAGCAACACACAGTGCTTTCGGTCCCAGGTTCTAAGACTGAGCTCTCTGGGTTCCTGCTCTGGCTCGAGCCCTATCAGATTTGTAACCTTGGCATGAACCCAGGTCTCCGTTTTTTCATTTGCCAAACTGGAAGGGACAGTGACAGCAGCCTTGGCGGACGCGGTAAGGATTAAGTGCGTGTGGGTGGGCCTGCTCACGCACTTAGGACTGAGGTCAGTAGGAAGTGTCGTTGCTATTGTGTACCTATCAGCTAAATAAAATACAACTGAGAACAACTTATAATTCTAGATTTGGGGCTCGCTACCTACTGAGGTGGGAAGCATTGTGAGAGGATCCGTTTGGGGAAAGGGACGCAAGAAAGAAGTTGAGAGTTGTGCTTAGGACACACTAACTGTGAGATGCCTATTAGTGAAACAGAGATGCAGCAGCCAGAGTTCTAGCAGGGAGATCACCGTGAATCTAGATTTAGCAGCATATATGCTATTTAAAGCCTTACCACAGAATGAGCTCACCTACAGAAACAATGTGAAGGGGAAAAGGGTGGAGGACCAAGACCCCATCAGTACAGCGAGGTCAGAGAGGAGGAAGAGCCAGGAAATGATTCCAGGGCCTGCACATCTGGTTTCTACATCCCACTGCCTATATCACTGGAGCACAGCCAGAGCGCATGCTTCAGAAGGCTCTGCCGACATGAAACCCTCTTTATGCCCTGCTAGTGGTGAGGGGCTGTGGCTTACAGCCTGGACCCTGATGACAGGAATTTTCCATCTATATCTGGAAGTAGCACAAGCAACTGTGGTGTTAATCTGCTCATGTTTACCCCGAGATATTCTTAGTGCGGTTGTTGTTCTGCATGGCCCCTAGAATAGATCAATTGCTCTAAACTCCACTATTAGAGATTTTGTTTTATTTCGTGAAAGTGTGGGTATCTTCAGTTTAAAAAGATATTTTGGTTCAGAATTCTAAACCTGAAAAGGAATGGTTTCATACACACCATGTTATTTATGATAATTTGCTTCCTGATCGGCCCTCAAAAGTCTGCGTAACCCACAAAGACATGAAACCAAAGTACAGAGAACAACAGAACTGAAAGGTTTGTGGGAATATTTGCTTTGATGTCATCAGATATCAGGAATGCGTTTTCTTGTTTGGACCTCAAAAAGCAAGTACGAAGAGATGCCTGTTGGGCAGGGGTAGCACTGGTGGGGAAGGTGTTCCTGCAGCCAGCTAATCCTATGAAAAGTGGTCGGGGATTGGAGAAAACATAGATGTATGGGTGGAGGTAAAGAATCCTGGGGGAAGACAGGACCCTGGGAATCGAGCCTGGACTTCAGTCCTCATCTATGGTGTGTCCCAGAGGAAGCCACTAACTGTTCTGTGCTTCAGTCTCCTTTCATTCTCTAATGGCTGCCCTAATCCCTTGCAGTGTTCTCAAAAGTACTTTATACATACAATGCATGGCGACCATGTGAGTAGTGGGAAAATCAAGTCACTCTTAGGTATTGCTCCGCATTATGTCACTTTTCTCACTCTGTAGCCTCATCTCATCTCTGCTTTCTAATGAATGATACTTAGGAAACTATGAATGGCAAGACTATAGTAATTGGAACAATAAAAACAGACATGGGATTTGGAAGAAAATAAACGAATTCAAGCAAATTTTATTCATAGCCTGATTGGGTCACCTGATTTCTCAGTAGGTCTTTCAGTTTTTCCTAAGAGATACTCAATGAGTTCTCAACAGTGATCTGACTCCAGGTTTCTTTTGGGCTTAAGTAATTACTGAAAAGAGTTTGGTTCTTTTAGCGAATTCTTGTTTTATATAAATATAATCAGTAGCAGTCTGCTAATTCGCCTCCAGAAAGCAATTTAGATTTTCAGTGAAAATCATTATTTAGTACTTTAGCTCTGCTCCATGGGCTAAGACAGAAAGAATTTCTGTTTACATTTTCATAATTTGATCAATGACCTCAACATTCCTCACGTTTTTCTTGCGCAGTATCACCCATATCATACTCGCACTGCTGTTGTCTAAAGGCTAGTTTTTCATTTTACGTAAGATTCTGTAAAAATATATTTGTGCCTTACACTTTAGCTTCTCCGAAGAATGTAACATGTCAAATGCAGGGGTTCACAGTAAATTTAAAATATTCAAAAATCAAACATTTTCTTTTCATTCTGCCTGATTGTTACTCACTGCTGCAAGATCACACACCAAAATACCTGATGTTGAGACTCTTCCCCACCCCAACAAGTCTCACACGGCCAAGCCATTCTGTTTGAAGCAGATCTGATAAGATTGTAAATGCATCAAATGAACATGACTCCATCTGCAAGTTCATTTTTCGCTCCATTTTACCAATGTTTTCATTAGTGGGTACATGATAAAATATCTTCAGTGTGCATGTGAATTTTGGAAAATATAATCTAGAATAAAGCTGCACATTTACATTTTATTACTGAGTGCTTTATTTCTCATTTTGTCAAATCCAAACCTTTCACTTAAACTATTCTCAAAAAATCTTATAATCAGTAGATTAAAACTCCCTTAAGCTGAGTGAAGAATTTCTCAATTTAAACTTTATCTCAATGTACAAAGAGCTCAGTGCAACAATTTTTGTCTTGATGCATTGTCTAATACACCAGTGTTTTGATCTTCTGATTTCAACTGATTTTTGTAATTACATTAATGAATTAATTTTATAAGTATGAAAAAATCATTTGGTTAGCAATCTATGTGCACAATTACTCTTTACAATGCAAGTTTCTGATTACAGTGCTTTTACTGAAGCTAGGAGACCAAGATGAAAGCAAAATAGATCGAATGATCGACCCATAAATGACAATTGTTGAACTTCCTTCACTGCTGTACTGCATACTTCTTAATTTCCACATCAGGAAACACATGTTAATATTTAACCACGCATAAACACGATGGCAACACATAGCTCACAGTAAGGGTAAAGATACCTTCTGAATACCTTCCAGTATTTTCTTTTGCCCTAAATTCTCTCTAAATTTTGACTTTGTATTTGAGACCAAGAATATTCTGAAAACTTTTACTGATATCAGATAGTATACTACATTTTTTGTTCTGGAAAGGTTTTTTTGTTTAACTTATTTTTGAAGGATTCTTGAATGCTTTTTATATAGATTTTTCACATTCTAATTTATACCATTCAAGCTATAAATTTCCCTCCAATTGCCTTTTTAAATTAACATCATGATCTTTGAATGTTGGTATGCACTGTGGTTCACTTCTGAATACTTTATAATTTCCTAGTTTGATGGATTGTGTTCAGGGCATGTTGGTTATGTAAAATTATTCTTAGATGGCTTTCTTTGAGACATATATGTAGTATAAGTCACTAAATTTTGTGTTTAAAGATCCGTGTAATAAGGAACAAAATATATTTCCTGTAATTGTTAGAAACTATATTTAGATGTGACAGTATTATAAACTCAAATTTAACTGGGTTGTAAAACTGTCTAATCTCTACTAATGTTTTGCCTGCTGGGTCAATGACTGTGATAGGTAAGTTTAATCTGCTATAATCATGAATTTGTGAGTTTCTCAATATGATTCTGTCAGGTTTTGCTTTGAGGTTTGCCTGGTAGGTGAATGTAAACTCAAATTATCATCTTCCTGCTAATTATTAATTTCAGTTTTGCTTTGAAATCCATTCCATCTAATATTAAAGCAATAACATTTACACAATATTCTGATATCAAAAGCTAATATTCTAGTTCACTTTGATTATAATTTTCCTGACAGGTTTTTTATCTTCATTCTAACAGTTCTGTGGATGTGCATTTTGATACACTCTGAGGTATACTCAACTTTATTTTTCATCGCAGTCAGACTCTGCCTTTTAACTACCTCTTAATTGGCCCCTTCCTCAGAGGGCTCTTTTCTGTGTCTCTGCTTTCTCGCCATGAGGTGAGCGCTTTCTTCCTCCACGCCCTTCCCACGCCCTTCCACGTTGATGTCTCCGCACGCCGTGGGCCTAATCCAACAGGCAAATGGCTCAACCCCTCTGAAACTGTAAACAAAAATAAACCTTTCTTCTTTTAAATTGTTGTTCCCAGGTATTTTGTCTTGGCAATGGAAAGCTCACTAACGTACTTACCAAGTGGCCTCTATTACTGCTGATAAAAACTCAGCTTTTTGATTCTTGTGTCATTCAGATGCCAGATGAAAGTCTTAGCTTATCACGTTCTCAAGTGAGCGTTTTCTTCGTTTTTCCTATCCCTGTGGGACAGAAAGAGGAACCGGCTTGTCGTTTTTCTAGAATGAGGAGTGAAGACTTCATGTTAACACAAGGCTCTCCATTTTAGTTTTCTTCTTCACTGCAGCTTCTGAATGGACCTGTTAGAACCCAATCCTATAGCTGAGGACTTGTATATCATTAACATCTACGTTCATTTGTTCGTTTATTTGAGACAGGATCTTGCTAGGTGGTTCATACTAGCCTTAAACTCACTATGTAGCCCAGGTTGGCCTCCAAATTGTGGTGATTCTCCTGCCTCAGTCTATTCAGAGCTGGGTTGGAATTGCAGGCACGTGCCATATATCCGTATGGTATTTCTCTTTTTTTTTTTTTTTCTCTCTTGAAACAAGAACTTGAGGGCATAAACTCTGTGATAGGTGCACAGAACTCCACTGATGCAGAGGGAAGAGGGCAGAGAGACAAAGGGAGTGAACGGAGTTGTGTTTTTTCAGCTAGTGACCTCACTGGGTGAGTAGAGTGGGAAACTGGGAAATGGTACAAAACACATGCTTCAGAATTAACCTACACTGAGGACTGAGGGAGCGTCTATTTATATGCTGTATGCAAGGAGCCCTTGGCGGAGGTCTCCCGGGCAGAGGGAGGAGGAGACGGTGTGCTCTGGCATTTCCAACACAGCACGCACAGTGAGAGCCGTTATGGAGAAGGGGATGCTGGAAATTGGAAGTGAACAGGAGCAGCCTAGAAGGCCCTGGGGTTGTGGGCAGAGAGCTCTCCTCACCTACTGCAATATCCTGTCACCATCACTCTCTCCTGACCACAGCACCTGCAGTTAGGTTCCCCTTTCCTCCGGCTCTTAGGTATTTTCTCTTCTTTGTTTTATGTTTAACAGAATATTTACACCTTTGGTCTCATATTTAATCAGTTTTTTAAATGTATGTTTACAGTGAGGAAGAGATCTGCTAAAAAAAAAAAAAAAGCAAAGAAGTCTGCTAAAATAAGTCCTCATGTCCCTGAAAATAAAAATTCCAAAATATTTTAATGTGCACTTTGATTTTATAAAATAAAATATGAAATATGTCTCACAAATTGCATTTATATTCAAAATAACTTAACACTTTCCCGTAACTGTACATGTAGGTCTACTCCATTCTTTCAAACTTATTTTCCAAAATAATACAGATACAAATTTCCGGAGAGTCATTATTACAAAGAATGCATTAAGCATTATTTCACCTATATTCTTGCATACTTATAGTAGCTTCTGTGGCTTAAAATCCTAGAACTAGAATGTATGGGTCAAAGCTTTTAGCACATATAAGTTTTAAATCATAACACCAAATCCACCTATATTAGTTTTACTATTTTTTATTCCTATCCGCCACATGTGAGAGTATCTTTTTCTTTTACTCTCACCAAGAGATTGTAAAATCAATCTTTTGATGTTTGGATTACTTCATTGTGTGAAAATTGATATATTTACTAGAATCATTAGCAAAGATAAATCAATTTATAGATTTCTGGTCACTTAGTATTCACTTGCATGACTTTTGCTGATATTTTTATTAGCCTGATTGTTTTTTATTTGATTCATCAGGGCTTTTTTATATTATGAATGCTTGCTCTTTGTCATATATCTTGAATATATTTTTTGAAGTTTATAGTTCATCTTTTGAATTTGCTTATTGCATTTAATTATCCATGTAAAATTTTATGTAACCAATTTCATCCATTTTTGGCTTGGCAGTTCCTCATTTTGATGTCATGTGTTTAAAAACTCTTCTATATTTATTAATTATAAAAAGAATGTAAGCAGTATTGAAAGCTTACTATGGACTGAATATAGTACTGCATGCAAGGCACGGACATAGATGAATCAGGGACTCAAGTACTTCAAAAAATATCATATTAAATATAAAATATTCTTCTGAGGAAGGAACAAGTAAATTGACCTTCCCTGCCACAGGCAAACAAGAGAACAGATAACAATTTGCCAAAGTTGTGTATCTTCTTTTAAAGGAAAACTTAAACCAGTCAAAACATCAACAAGTACGGTAAATAATAATATTTAGAACTGATCAGTAAGAAAGTCATGCCTAGAACTCAAGGTCTGTTTACACCCAAATACTGTAAGACCATTAAATGTTGCCACTTTTTTATTAGCTGAAGCCAATTCTGCCGAACTTACACAGAGTTTTTTTAAAATGTACTTTTAGAAATTCTTAGCCAATATTCATCTCAGCAGCATTTTTACACCAACTATAATTACCAGATTTTGCTAAATGTTGATGCAAGAGGAAAGCTACTGAGAACAACCCCTGACCTTAAGGAAATATAACTGGAAAGGCAAAATATACATAAATGAAACAATCAAAGAGAAACCTGAAATCAAATAGTATAGGACTGACCACGTGCCAACGTACGTACTAACAGGGAAAATACACACCCCTGAGGCAAGCAGCAAATATTCCTCCCAATTCAATGTAGAGATTTCTTTCATTGCAATCTTGTAGATCACAGGGACATTTGCTGACACAAAGAACATTGGGAGAAACATAAGTCAAATTTTATGTACATATAGTAGGGAAAAATATAGATTTCTTCCAGAAAGTTAAACAAATAAGGACAATCCAAATCTTATTTTTTTTATGTTAAGGTAGTAAAGCAAAACAGACACTCTGAACAGATGGTATAGAAAAATAATTTGTCTGTTTTCATACACAGAGTAAAACACTGCCCCACAAACCACACACCAACAAGGTTAATACGCACCCCCACAAATGCCCAGCCCGACCCTTTTGGATTGAGTTTCCTGTTAGCAAATTAGGGTTCCGAGGGAAAATCAAAAGGGATAACAGTAGATCTCAGGTAATACACCAATAAAAATCTGTGTGGGATGTCTCAGCTCCAGAGTACATGTTTCAGGAACAGGGCCGTTGGTGTATAACTTAAGGCCTCATGCGTTTAGTCATCCAACATGCACTTACTGAATACCTACTGCAAGCCAAGCACCGTATGTTTAAGTGGATGGAGCCAAGACATATTTAACCTTTTATGGAAGAAAAATAGCAGGCGAGAATACAATAAGTTGAAATGGTAGATTGGGCACGTAGAACTAGGGAAAACACCACAAATAGTGTGACGGCTAGAAAGAAGCTTCAGCCTGAAAGTGGAAAAGCTAGAACAAAAAAGGACTGAAGGAATGCTTATCCATGAGCACTGGGGGATAAATTTACCTTTTGATCTCCACTCCGAGGCTTAAGAAAAAGAGAATTTGAAGCTGATCTCCCACTGGTCCTGAAGGTAAGAGAAGAAGAAGAAGTTAAAGCAAAGAATTTCTATGTATAAGAGACCCTACAGGTCCAGGGATATAGCTCAGTGGCACAAGTACCTGCCTGGCAAGAGACCCTACAGCGAAAGAAATTTCACAGTGCTCCGCAAAATGATTTCCATCAGGGACACAGAAGCAACTGTACTCGTGAAGGTGAAATAGGGAAGAAGAGAACAGTTGTCTGGATGCCTTCTTTGTAATTAGGATAATTGTAAAGCCTACCAAAGAAATAAACCTAAATTTGCTAATAGTGTTTATCCCAAAGATGACGAAGAGGACATGCTTTCTTTTCCAGGCAAGAGTTATCGTGGGGTAGATGGGCACATGGCTCAGACCAAGTTTATTGTTGTATGTTTCCCTCCATTAGCGTATTTCAGATTCTGGGAAGTGCAGAAGTTCCACAGAGAGGGTAGGTACGCTTCGCTTTCACTGCATTTAAAATTTGGGACATCCAAGCGCTCTCTGTTGTAGTACAGAATACCTGGCATGTTTTCAGGAGTCTATGCTGGAATCACAAGGTTGTATAAAAGAAGTACTAAGACCATGACGGTCACTGCTGGAGTCTGTATACTAATAGCAATATATGTTTCTAATAATACCTACCACACTGACCTGTTAATTAATGCAGCCATCAGTCTAATAAAGATGTTAACAGGTGAAAACTAATAAAGCCAAACCAAACTTTACTATAAAGGAATTTTCACAGGCGCCAGTGTTGAATCCATTTGCAAGTCACCGTTGTATCTCTAGACTTTCCTCTACATTTCATGACATTTTACTTAGAGAAATTCAAAGTACTCTGAAAGAATATAGTTGAAATAATTGCACTGTGTAACTGAAATATTTATACAATTTTATTTCCTAGGCATTGTTGACAAAAGTTTAAAAATATGCTGAAAATAAACTTGAGGAAAACTCGTCCACCTTAACTTCTCCGATCCTCCCACATTCTGTGAAGCTGTGGACCAGGTTTAGAATAAATGTGTTCTTTGTTTCATAGAGGAAATATCATTTTGCTGTACTTGTCAACATACACTTTGGAGCTGCTCTTCAAGTCAGATTCAAATTTGCAAGAAGTGATTAGATTTGGGATAAGAAGTAAGACCAGAGGAGCATCTGGCCTGATTTGTCTCGAAGGCTTTTTGGAGTAAGATTTGCGGCTAATGCTCCTATGGGGTATCTGTCACGCTGCGTTTTTGTTTCTTAGCATGCAGTGTGACCACCTGGAAACAAAGACTCGGTTAAACGATCACTTCCTTCCATGAGCTCCTCTTTGCGCTGAAACGTTCTATGTATTTCATGTTTTTACAATGTCTTAACTGAGTAAAGATCGTTTTCGACTTCCCTTTCCTCTGTGTCACTCCTACTCCTTGGCTCCTCTGTTCGGTTTCCCCTCAGCATCACGGTATTTCCCGCAGCCTGGGCGTTCTCAGCTTCTCCCTTTGGACTCATCGATCCCTCCGCCACCTTCCCCGTAGTCATCTTCTCAACTCAGACCTTAATCCATCAATAAATAGAATTCACAGTCTGAGCAGATGGACCACAGGTCTTTCTCCCTTGAGCTTTCAGGTATAGGAATTTTTAGTCGCCAAATTTAATAATAGTGATGATGACACTAAGTATTTGATCCTCATAGCCTGTCCAGGCCACTTTTTGAAGCAATTTTTATACTGTGCACATCATGAAAATTCAGAAAGCAGGCTCTTCGCTCTATTTGATTTGTAGTTTATATTTCATTAACTACTTGGGCTCAATATGGAGAATGACAGATTATCTTGTCCATTTGATTTGACCAATAGAAATCTCAGTGTTTCCCTTGATAATCATTTGATAGTTCCAGTTATTATAAAGCTTCCCAGCACATGGAGGTTGAAATCAATGTCTATCTTTTACCATCCACATAGCAGAGAACAAAAGCTCTCTTTCACAAGATGGACATCAAAGTGTCACAAGACAATTCCCCTGTTCTTTAGACTAAGAATCTTCAATTGCCCGAGGCCTTCCTCAAATGTCAGGGGCCAGGCCTGCCGTGGTCATGGTGTCCTTTTACTGATACAACTCCAATGTGGCAAGTTGTCTTTGTAAATCCTGTCATTAATCTTGCATAATTGATTGGCCATATGACCACCTCTACAACATTATCGCATGCCCTATTTACAGGAAACCCCACCCTAGTAAAGTCCCATTAAATTGATGCAAGAACTTGGGTCACTATCAGCTAAAGAAGGTGCTGCATCAATTTGACATACAATAAGCATCCTAACATCTAGGTTGAAGGCAGTGACACTCAGCTCTCAAGTGGAAGCCTTGAAGTCTGCCCAGTTCATTTGCTTATGTTTTCTAGTGCTCAGATAACAGTGATTCAACAAAACCAAGTGAGAGTGTCTAACATTTATTAATAGGCTACATTAATTCTCCTAGGCTATCAAGTCCAAAGAAAGTAAAGTAAGTTTGCCTGAAAAGCGATTTCTAATTATGTCTACAAAATTTAATGATACTTGTTGCTTGAAATATGAGTCTACAATATACAATGCCTCAGTCAATGGGACAATTAGAGTAAAGGAATTTTGTCAAACATCAACAGAAGTCTGCTTATTCAAAGAACTTTCATCTAATGCTCATGTGGATTAGGCAATGAGCTAAACTGTATCCTCCTCCCTTGGTGCAGACTCTTTTGAGCTCAGTATGGAGTGATACAAAAAAAGAAGGACCATCTGAACCCAGGACAGCAAATGTCCTCTACCGAGAACAAGAGTGTCTGTTTCAGGGTCCCCTCACAGCGCTGAATCCCCTTCCTTGCAGGGGCCCCAAAGCTATTCAGCCCACCTTGGAAGTGAGCTGAAGTCTCACCAAGTTCTGTGCAGTCTCTACAGGTTTAAAGGATGTGACTGAATCAGCATGGTTATTACAATCCACATCAAATAAATAAATATCCTTATTTAATTGATGGGTCCATACCGTGCTCATATTTTGTTTAGAAAACAGAAGATGTGATTTACATATTCTAACTGCACCAGAGGAAGAAGCTCCTCCCAGTAACCCACTTGGTGTGCTGACTTTGACAGATGAAAATGTTCCGCAAGTTCTCTGGGTCCTCAGCACTCAAGTCAGACTTTCTTAAACCCTTCCTTAAACATGAATCTTAGCTTTCATTTTCACAAAGCCTGTGCCCTGGTCCCAGGACTTTCTTACAGTTACTTGCATCATCTACACGGAAACTAAAACTTACATTGAGTTTTATTCTCCCCAAAAGTGACATTGTGATGGCCAGAGTGTTACTGTACCTCTCTCATTGCTCTTTATTGGGGAATATTCAGTATTAATCTTTTAATTAGTCAGTAGATACTCATTGGACACTGACATCTTATCATGTGAATCTTTCTTATTGTTTCCCTCCAGCACCTTTTTTATAAATAATCCTGGAATCAAATCCAATCTTTCTCTTTCACTCTTTCCATGACTGTCTGCCTAAGAACCAAATTATCAAAATGATGTGTTAGAAAGAACTATAGTGACCAGTTCATCCACTTATCATTATAGAAATAAGGCTCTTACACCTAATAAATTTGGTTTTCCCTGCTAAAACCTCTTGGTTAGTCAGTAACAGAACCCACATGGGACTTCTGTTAAAAGCCACAGAAATTTCCATATTGTCCCTTGAAACTGAAAGATCTGAAGCCCTAGATCCAGGTCTACTGCTATTCACAGACTTTTTCTCTACTTCAGCCTAGATTTTGAGCACAACTGATACTTCCCAATTTTTTGTTCTTCGATCTTTAAAGCCAAATGGTCACCACATCCCAGAAAGCCTCTCGGCACAACAGCTTTTCATGCTCCATGTCTTCACCCGGGTCCAGAGCTGCATTTCCATGAGCCCCTGTGATGGTGAGCATGTTCCCAGAGGTCCCTTAGACACTGTCTGTCCATCCCACACACAAATATTTGAAATATCACTTTCCTCACTTCAATCTGTCAGAAATTCAATGCTTACCTTCATTATAAAATATTCTCATTGATGCTTATCAATGTCCAGAAAAAGAAAAGACAGCCCTTTGGGGAAAAAACCCAAACACATGTAACAAAAGGAAACTACCGAAATCCTACTAGTAGGTGTAAAGACCCCATTTGAAGGAAGTAAGCTTTGAGAAAAGAATTTCAAAAAGACTTTGAAGAGAACTAGCTAGCTACTAGAAAGACTGATTGGGCAGAGAACAAGCTAGAGTGTTTCCTAACGCCAATCCTATGAGATGACCAGCAGCATACAAAGTGATGGTCTGAGAGAAATCTTGTGGGGTAGAAGACCAAACTGAACCCAATTCCCCATTACTCATAGCTCTTATGACACAGCGCTCCGGGGAACCTCTGCCCGTTCACAGGCAGGCAGCCACATTTTGATAATGCATAAAACTGGAGAACAGTTAGTGTTGTGATGATTTCTGCCAGTTTGAGCCAGCCATACAACTGGACTCAATTTACTTTGCTGCTTAATGTCAACCACTGCAATATCTTATGGAACACACAAGAACTTTGTTTCAGTCGGGAGTGTCAACAGCTGTGCTCAGATGGTAGATGTCTTTGCGAAAGAGTTGAGTGAGTAAAAAATATTGAAACTGTGGTGAGTGCTTTTAAGGACATTGAGATGTACCCTGTGTTTTAGTAATCATGAAGCTCTTCCTTGGTTTAGGATTTTGAATCAGTAACACCCCAATTATACATGTACATAAGAACCCAAGGACCTCTGGAAAATTATACCAACACTTTAAAATATTTCTTTCCTTTTTTACCCCCTCTTCCTTCCATTCTATCTTCTTTCCTTTAACAAACATTTGCAAAGTTTTGCTGACCCTTTATAACATGGAAAGCCCTACATAAGGGACTGAAAATTTAATGTTACCTTTGAATACTTTGAAATTTCTCTGCAAATTAATTTTCTATCACTTCAGACTTCCACCAGAAAAAAATAAGAGAATGTGGAAGAATTTGCTTAGTTGAGAAAAAAAGTGCAAATCATTTAGATTACATGAAATGGCTGGCCTGGTATTGACAGAGATACTAAATAAACATTTCAGTGTTGGAATTTATTTAAATGTTATGTGCTGTATTATGTTTTCAGAATTATTAAGCAAAGATTTGTATTTAATAATTAGCCAGTATGTATAGAAAATGTTTTCATGAAGGCTTTATTGGATATCAAATGGGGTTGTCTATTCTGACCTACATGCTTTTGATGACCTACACTTGGTGAGAGTTTAATTGATCTCAATAAGTCTAATGGCAGTTACCTTGATGTTATCAAATGTAAACTTATGAACTATCTCTTAAAATAAAAAGGCCAGGGCTGGGGGTGTGGCTCAAAGGTAGAGTTCTTGCCTTGCATGTGCCATCAAAAAAGAAAAAAAAAATCGTCTCTCACTGCTCACACCCCTGTCTGAATGGATTCTTCTTGTTTCTAGTACCAAATGCAGTCTTTCAGACTGATGTTTAGGTTCCTTCACAAACTGTTTATGACTGACCTTTTGACAGTTAACTAATTAACTAATCTTTAATGTCTTTAATGACATCAACTAATCTTTAATGTCTTTGTACTTATTTACATCATTTCTCTTCCTGGAATTTCTCCATCTATAGTTCTGTTGATTTTTATTGAATTCTTACAGCATTGCTAGTTATTACATAAATTCTTTGGTCTGTATTATCTCATATAATTCTTATGGTTTCCTTACACCCCAGTCAATCTCACTGTAAAGAATACAAGAGCTGAAGTTCAGAGAAACTAAGTGACCTATTCAAGTAGTAAATGATAAAACTGGAACACAAGTAAAAAATGATTAAATTTGGACCCAGATCTAGCTACAAATCTGTGTCTAACTATTATATTTTGCAACTTTCCAGGGTTTGCAGATGTACCTTTAGATAATTAGCTTTACGACCTCCAGTAATTTATCTGACAAGTTGAACTCCAGTAAAGCTGGTAAGATAGTTGGATGGATGCATGGATAGATCAAGAGATTGATAGATTGATAGATCGATCGATAGATAGATAGGTAGATAGATTTTAAGAATTAGTTCTTATTAGTTCACTTATGGTTATTACAGTTATGAAATTAATGTCAATATCCTGAATTATTTACAAATACAGATCCAAGGTATCTATATATAGTTTTTTCAACTGTGTAACTCTGGATACCCAGGAGATGGATGTGATGAACGTATTCTACCCGAAAGTGCAGACTTCTATTTTTTTATGTTTTTATTGCGTGTCCGCAGTACACAGTAATTACACCCCCTGTGGAGAACTGGTATATGTATCTTTTCCCCTTCTTTTCATTCTCTTTTATTTTTCCAGCATCAGATTCTTTTGTTTACTTTATAAGACCTTTTAAAGTTAATCCTATATACAGATTAAAAACAAGACTAATACACGAAGAACACATAAAACATGTAAGGTAATTGTACTAAGTCAAGGTGCACTTTTAGATGTGGTGTCTGGGCTGGATTACGATACCTTCTTTTTTTCTCTTTTTTCTTATTATCTGTCTGTATACCAAATCTTTTCATACAAGAGAAGCCATATGACAGTTAAGCTTGTGTGCTGAGTTACTTCACTTAATATTATGGTCTCAAGGTGTGTCCCTTTTCCTACAAATGACTCGGGTTTCTTCTTTATGGTAGAGTAGGATTCCATTGTGTATAAATACCACACGAGTTTTATCCATTCATCTGTTGATGGATATATAGGCTGTTTCAAAGACCTAGCTATTATGACTTGAGCTGCTATCGGTGCGGATATGTACACATCAATGGGGTATGAGGTCTTTAACTCTTTCAGGCTACCTAGAAGGGGAATAGCTGAGGAATGTCCATAGTAGTTGTATCAGTTTATATTCCCACCAGTGATGAAGGTTCCTTTCCCCCACAGCCTCATCAGCATTTGTTATTGGATGATTTCTTGAGGATAGCCATTCTTGTTGGAGTGACATGGAATCTCAGTGTTATTTTAATTTGCACTTCTTGACCAGTGATGTTGAACATTTTTTCATGTGTTTATTGGCCATTTGTATTTCTTCAGCTAAGAAATGTCTATTCATTTCAGATGCCCATTTTTAAGGAAATTTAGGAGTAATTTCAGGAAAATTTGGGGATCACTTAAGGAAAATTTACATACATGCTATAAACACATTTAAACTTGTTTGTTCTCCAAAATATAAATACACATTTTAATAAATACCTAGTCCAGATGATTTTCCCAGTTACTCTTTCTTGGTGAGAGGAGTAATGTCTGAGTATAGTTTCACTATTCTTAAAGAGAATTTAAAAGCATTTCATTTAAGCTGTGGGGGTTAAAAGGTAATATCTTTCCTTCATCCATCACATGGCTCATATAAGAAAAAGCATGTTAACAAGTGAAAAGCATAAAAAAATGATTCAACAAAATTTTGCATGATATGGGAGCCTTCAGAATGAAGAACTGAGACCCAGGGAAAATGGTTTTTATGATAAGCCTGAGGAAAGAAGGAGATAGCTGTGAGCAACACGAGGGGACAAAAGAATATGATCTAATGATAATAAAATGAAGGGGGGACCCAGCAAGACCCATTTGTTCAACCTCTAGTGTTTCTGTGTCATTTCTTCCCCTGCCCCCAAGATGTGGGGTAGGATCCCCAGAATGAGAGTCATATGACCTCCTTCGAGGCAAGGGATGTCAGAGATTTCCTTATGACCATAATTTATCACAGTGTGCCTCTTGCTTCTGAGGCCCTCCCAATCTCCTTCAGTTCAGAGTACTTTGGAGTCACATTTTCTGAGCCTTCACAAAGCAAACATTATTCACAGCACCTATTTTGAGGTAACTCCTCAGCTAGGCTTAGGAGCTACAATGGTAAAAAGAGAGTTCTTGTTTTCTTAGAGTTTAGAATCTGAGCATGAAGCAGTATATGAATAATCATGCAAATAACTATTTGCTTAAATCTGGGGAGTGTGCTTTAAAGAGAAGGACATGCTATGATCGTAGTGTTTAAGAGAAGGAACAATACTGGGTAAGTCAAAAGGTCTTTAAGCAGGGAACCAAAGGCCGTGGCGCAGGAGTTGATCCGCTGAAGCAGGTGAAGGAGCGGCCCTGCTTGGAGGAGATGACAGTCTCCCAACTTCAGCAGTAGAAGAAACACCATTACGGCTGAATTTCCAGGAGAGAGGAAAAAGCCAGTTACAGGTTCTGGTTTGAATGCTGGCCTTATAGGATTTCAAATATTAGTCTAAAAGAAATAGAAGAAAAGGAGGGTGTATTTTTGTGTGTACGCTTGAGCACAGAACAAAAGACATAATCATATTTTTATTTTCGAAATATTTCTTTATCTAGGTGGTAGAGAATGGACTAGCAGTCCCTTGTAGTCTTTCCCAGAAGGGCCAGCTAGGCTAAGGGAAGGGAAAAGGAGGTGAGAAAATGTTCACAGAACTGATACATACTGCAGAGAGGTAGTTGGCGTGGATGGATGGTCATTTGAAAGTGGGATGTGACAAAGAAAAGTATTGTGTTTCCCTGGTTTCTGGCTGGAGCAGCTGAGCACATAGTATCATTTATTTTGAAGGAGAAACCTGTGGAGAACGAGGGAGAAGAAAAGGCCCAGAGGGAGGATGGAAGGAGGGCAAGTTACCAGACCCGAGTTTGTCTGCTGGTAACTTTTCATATGTCGATCCAGGGAGTTGAATTGCTGACTCATATGGTAAATTAGATTGGAAGAAAATAGTGTCAAACTATTTGCTAAAGTCGTTGCACCATTTTACATTCCCATCAACAACATACAAAACTTCTAGCTTCTCTACATCTTTATGAGGACTCGGTATTATATATTCTGTCAAATGGAGACAAAAAGTCCTCCTATCTGATTCCATTTATATGCAATTTCTATTAAATGGGCTACACAAAAGACAAAGATCAGTGCTTGCTGATCCTGGGAACAAGAACCAACTGCAAACAAATCAATGGGGAACATGATGAAAATATTCAGAACTGAGTTTGCAAAGACAGTTACACGATTGTATACGCTAATTGAAAGTCATACAACCACAGGCCTACAGTGAGTGAACTTCATGATATTTAAATTATACTTCAATAAAACAAAAATAAGAAAACATGATGTGTTAGTGCTGACAAGAGTTTGGAGGCTGGGGCAAAACTCCTCAAAAGACTGCAAATGCTGAGGCAGATTTAACGCAGGACACAGAAGTTTACAAGATTGACTTACAGTGGCCACCCATAGAGTGGAATGTAGAACAGTGCAAAACATTATCCCTGTGCTGCAGATCCAATGCTCCAGCTGAAAGCCTGGAGCCCACGTCAATGTCCCACCTAAGTCCACATCAGGAAGTTGAAGGATCAGCATGAAAAAATGAGGGATCTGTGCCATGGGGTCAATTGGTCAGCGCTAGAAGCTAGAGTCTGCACTGGCAGGACAAAAGTTGGGTGCTGGGAGCTGAAGAATCCATGCCAAAAGCCAGGAGATCAAACCCAGGGGGAAAGTGAAGACCAGAATTCCTCCTGGGAGTTTGCCGCTCAAGTTAACAATTAATCAATTAACCACCAAAGATGCTAATCATTCTGGACTAACCCACAGTCCCTATACTCCATACCATGTCACTGTACTTACTTTTCTGTTGCTAATCTTCTTTGCCATAGTAGCACCAGGATTCTGTTTGAATTTTGAATGCAACTTCAGTTTTAAGTAGAAGTTCAGTTCTGGACTTTGCTTGATGGTAAAAATTAGATCTTGATGCTCAGCAATTGGATTTTCCAAGGGTCATCCCTCATTTGTAGATTCTCAAGGTCTTTAAGTTTTGTCCAGGAAATGAATTCATTCTAAAGGAGCCCTGAAGCTGGGTGCAATGGCACACTCCTGTAATCCCAGCATGCTAGAAGGATGAGGCAGGAAGATTTCAAGTTTGAGACCAGCCTGGGCAACTCAGTGACTTAGCAAGACCAGGACTGAAAATTAAAACAAAAAAGTTTTAAAGGGCCGAAGATATAGTTCTGTACAAAGGTCTTGGGTTCAGTCCTTAATACCCCCAAAAACAACCAAACAAATAAACAGCCTTGAAATTTTAATAATATGTCTCACTCACAGATACCGCAGCCTGTGTGAGAGTGTAGGTCTAATGTGATTTGTATCTTCACTGGTCTACTGTGAGCTGAGCTGGAAAGACCCTGGACATGCTTAAGACCTTGACCAGCTTACTCCAGCTGGATTCAAATGCTTCTTTCTCCTGCTATTTCAGTGTTTAAATAGGACAGGCACTGGTTATTTGATTTTTTTTTTTTTGGTTATTTGATTTACATAATTCCTTTTTACTTTGTATTATACATTATTTACAACACTTTATAAACTTATTCTGATAGAACAATAATATTTTCAAAAATGCAATTCCATCATTGGAGATATCTGATGTTGGAATGTGGTGGACGAGTCAAGAATTTTTCAACAGTAAGCTTATTAGCCAGGTTCTAGGCATTCCCTTGCGTGCAGCAGCTCTTCTGTGCATGCATTCACACAGGTCAAATGAACAGATCAGAGCACTGCTATTGGTTCCCCACATGGCAGTGAATATAAATGATTCACGCTCAGCAGTACTTGTTCTCCTGGAAATAAAACGCAAAGAACATGTACACAGCTTCAAAGATGTAGCCTGACTTCCGACCACAGCAAGTAGTGTAACTGGCATTTTAAAATCTGCCTCATAAACTCTCCAAGAAATCAGCACCATCTTCCCTGAGATCATTATATATCTACAAAAATGAGTAGAAGGAGGAGAAGGTGAAGAAAGATCAAAAGAGGCAACACCTACAATTTCTCTTCTTTATATGGATGTGAGACAAGTTACCCTAACTTCAGGGGGAAAAATACTTTTGAGGCCCATGGAGGAAAATGCAGAAACTGCCAGTGGGGAAAGAACTATAAACCAGTTATACTCTAATATTTGAGGTGTTTCTGCTCTAGGAAGGTTGTTCTGCCCATGAGCAAACCCCTCTTCAAGCAAAAGTTATGTTTCAAAAACTAAATGGTGCAAAAGGAAGCATAGTTTTCTTCTCCTGCATGTATAAGCCATCAGCCAAACAAGCGCTTATTCAACCTGCTTCTCAGGATGAAGAGCAGCAAACAGGCTTAGATTGTGCGGCATTAAGGAGCATCACATGCTCTGGCTTTAACGAACACTTTCCACAGTGAGGCTGCTCTGGCAAAGGCCACTGATTTTCTCCCAGCACAAGCCAAAGAGCAGAGGCATTGCTTCATCTTTCTAATGTGATCTTAGCTCTAATCCTGTGCCATGTTTGACAGTTTAGATTTCAAAGAGGAAGCAGTATTCTTAACTTCAAGACAAGAAGCTAAAGAATGAGAAAAATGATAGGTGTAGAGGATTTGAAAGAGCGGTACTCATCAAAGTGAAAGTTTTTGTGGAGATAAATGCACATAAAATCATAGACATTAGGGCTGAAGGTGGAGTGTGCATGCCAGTCATTGAAATGACCACTTAGTTTTATCTTCTCCTACCATAGGCTAAGAACCCAACTCGTGCTGCTTGCTAATAATGCTAGAGAAACCAGTGCAAGCTTTGGGAGCAGTGAGAAAGTTACAGGTGCCTTGTAATGAAGTCAGAGCAGAAGTGAGACAAGCAGTTGAGAAGAATTCTAGACCTGGGATTTTACTCAGAAGTCAATGCCAGAATCATCTGCAAAGAACTTGTCAAAATGTACTCAACTAGGGTCCACTGCCAAAGTTTTTCATTCATTTAGATGTGGGATGAAATTCAGACATGAGTTTTGAAAAATTCTTCTTTGTGATTTTAATGACAACCCTGCTTAAGAAAAGATGGCATTGTCCACCTTCTAACTATATATCTGCCACCTTCCCACTAGCTTGAAAAGCCGTTTGAGAGGAGCCTGTCATATTTACCCATGTCTTTTGCTATGCCAAGTACAGTTAAATACTATAAACTCCAGAAAGAAAGTATGTGTGTTAGTTTTGCTATTTTAATCCCATCCACCCACCTTGCTGCCCTCAAGCTCCCAGTTAGAAGACCTCCAGGGCTGGTGCCCCAGAAAGTAATTTTTAAAGTGAATACTAGGAATTATATATATGGACAAATTTATTTTCCTCTTTTCTGTTATTGTTTAATATCTACCTATGAGTTTTCAAATATTTTTAGAATGAACACACTGAGTTTTGAAGGTTAAACAGATGTTATTTTAAGGGAGTGGGATTTCTTTAGTAGAGTTTGTAGAAATTAATCTCATTACTTTATTTTTGCCCTCAGTAGGGTGGGAGAGCTTCTGTAAAATATATCTTTGCTTTTTACCAAACTTACGATAGTTTATTTTAACTTGTTTTCAGAAATTTTGGAATAGACTAATCTAAGGTAATAAAAAAAAAGCAGATATAATTTACACAGTGATTGCAAGTACCTTCCCAAATAGCATTTTCATGGATTTCACCCACAGAACTAGCAAACATGTGACTTTTTATAGCTGTTACATTAAAAGTTGTTTGAACCACATAATTTCTTAAGTCATATAGTTCCTATTCTATCATAAGACACTCCTTATATTTTCTAGTGATGTAAATGGAAGAAAATAAAGCAATTCTAGTGATGAAGTAATTACCACAGTCAATACTGGCATAATATCATTAAGGTAAGGGATTTATAATAGCCCGCTTCTTCCACATTACTAAAGTACCATTTGCTGATAATTGGAAATAACTAAGCATGGTAAACCTGATTGGCTTCAAATGTAAGTTGTTAATTGGTATAGCCTACTGTCCAAGCTCATAGAAAAATATTATTTAAAAGGTCAGCTAGCTATTCTCACATGAATTTTAATAAGCTATCTCTCAATATCTTTACTAAAGATGACTTCACTCTGGAGACACTATGTCTGCAATGGAGGAAGCGGAAGATGTATCAGTGGAGTATTGTGCTTCGTTTGCATTTTCTCTCTGAACTTAGGTTCCATAAAGTCTTACTTCTTCCGCTTCTATCACAATCTGGCCTCTCTCTGAGTCTACGTGGCACTGATTGCTTGCTCCCTTACATGCTTCCCTTGTTCTGTGTTCTCTGAGCTGTCTAATAGATTGCAAACCCCCATGAGGATGGGTGGTTCTTACCTGTTATCTCCCCCCACGACAAGCACACAGCAACACCCACTTATAGGCTCTTTGAATCGATAATCTATCACTCAGAATAATGAATAATAATCAATAATAGTGAATAATGACAATATCTTCTTAAACCCAAGCATGACCAGCATGATCACTGAAGCAAAAAAGAACAGTTAACTCTAAGTTTCAAAGTCTTTTGGAAATAAATATTATAAGTTGACTTAATGTGACTCTTTTACTCTGTCACCAAAGGCATTTATTCTACTGATGCTTTTTGCTGATCCATTTGTCATTCGTGAATAAATTACATTCTTTCTACCTCCAAATATTAACTGAGGGGGCCATTAGGTAATGGCAACCATGGAAACTACTAAAGTGTCAGTAACAAAACCAGTTACCCAAAGTTTCATTCCCAGCTTCATCTTGGTATTTTTAAATGTTTGTAGGTTAAAACATTCGGCACAGCTACAGGCACTATCAGCACACTAAATAAAGCTTAGCAAGGATTTTTCTGTTTAATGCTTTAAACTAGTTACTAATTTGTCAGACATCTCTATTTCAAAAATTTTATTTTTTAATATTTTATTATTTCATATTTTATATTATTTTCTTTAAATTTATATCATTCTCTGTCACTGTTACTTTACATGCTAAGAACCACAGAATAAATTTAAACATAGTTAAAAACTCAAGTGAAAAATAATTTAACTCCCAGCTTCACATTAATTTAAAAATGGCAAATGCTAAGAAAATCAGGCAAAACCGTTTTGGTCTCAGCAAAAAGCCACAATACCAACAATTATGACCTGTTCTCATTTTCCTTAAAAGGTGATTTGGGGCGAGGACTCTATGGAAACAAGAAATATTTGTTCTAAGAGAGAAACGTGAGGCAAATAGAGATAAGGGGAGAGACGACCCCGAGGACAAAAAGCTCGCACACTCCCTCCATCCAAAGTACGCTTAGCAAATTGCAGGATGCCAGTGAGCTCTGCCCAGTTAACCTGTCCGAAGGGGTTGTGTGGCAGTCATTTAGCTGCCCATCCAGCTATGCTGAAATACATACAGCTCAAACGTCCCCTTTAAATTGAAAATGAAACATTGGAGAGCATCAGAACAAATATGGGAATGTATTTACCAGGCGGGTCCAATCATAATTTCCGCTCTGTGAAATAAAGCTTTAATATAGCCTGAAAAAGCTAAAAGTCAATTTTAGAATTTTCTCTCAGGAAAATCATGTCACAAAAGAATTAGAGTTTGATTTTAAATATTGCATAATTTGATTGAACCCTTTTTAACTGAATGTGTTAAAAATGAGATGGAATTCTAATAAATTTATTAGTGAATTTTCATTAAAGTTATATATGAACAGCCAAATCAGGCAAAGCAAGTAAATACTGTTTGTCCAGTAAAGACAAGTATGTGATGAAATGAAATTGGAGGAGTTAGATAAGCCTTTTTTTGAGATTTTTGGCTCTCAGTTCACAATAATATGAAAATTTCCCTCGGCTTTTAGAAGGCATGCTTGTAATAAAAGAACTGTATGTCACCCAGAAAAAAATCCATACATGCTGAGAAATAGATTGATAATGACAGTAGGCCGTGAGACAAAATGCAGGTTCAAAGTTAGTGTTCTTTAATTAAATCTTGGAAAATAAACTCACATTTACTGCTGACACACTAGATGAATTTGCCTGCCGAATGTGAGGCACCATGACAGCTCTGAACAGAAGGAAAGATCTGGTTATGGACTAGAATGACATCTGGTGTCCTGATTCTCTCTGATAGACGCACACATGCTGAGTCCACAGATAGTTAAAAATCCTACTATGCACCTCTGCAAACACTCTCCGCCCCAAATCCTTTGTCCAGTGTAAATTGGAATCTGGCCTTCCTATAAAAGTGTCCACACAGATCATAATTGAATGTGATTGCAGGAGACTGCAAGGCTATTAGGGAAACACATCAGAAATATTCGTTACAAAGCAGAAATATTATAACCTCAGAAAGGAACAATAGTCTTAGTAAAACACATAAAACAAGGACCAAGCAGTTCTTTCTGCACCTGTGAGTGAAGGCTTCTGGTGCACGTGGACAGGGCTTGCTAAGCCGTCAGCTTTTATGTGCTTGGAGGAGCCAAGGGACAAAGGCGTAAAGGGAAAAGAATTGAACTAACGCTGGCTTCGTCATGTTCTGTATCTCACCACGGGGCCTGCTGAATCTGCCCCAAGTATTCCTTCCTCTTCAGCTGGGTGGATCTTAGGTTCTGTGAATCGTGGCCTTAGAATGAATGGCTTACCTTTCCCCACGTCTTTCCCCCCATCTGGTGTGTTTTGTGTGGCTAGCTTCAAACTCGGTGCCATTTACAAAACGTTTAACTGTTAGGCAAGGGAAGGACAATTTCTAGAGAGACTGAGGCTAACAAATGCCAGACTATGAGGGGGTGAGGAGAAGACAGCTCATTCTCCGCGCATAGATGTGCTCAGAACCCAGCAAAGAATGCAAGTAGAAGGCTGGATTAGGACTGGAGGTAAAGCGAACAAGTAGAAGCCTTGATCTGTGCAAACCCGTTCATATGTGAGCAGACTGGCCCAGTCCTTGGGTTGCTAAAGCTCCCACCAACCCCTAAGGAAGCCTGCTCCAAGCCATGGCTCCCTAGGATCAACCTGGCCAAAGTCATACTAAGCACAGAGTTCAACCTTGTAATCTTAGCATGCTCATCCACAGCCCTGACCCATTATTCTACCCAGACTGCTATCTGATCAGGTCAATTTTCTGGTTTAAAATATTCAATTACAATCATTGGTACCATTAACTGAACATCTACTCTATGTGTGCTAATGTGCCAACCACTGTACATATATCTGCTCTGATCCTTGCAAAACATGGACTATCATTGTTGCACCTGTCACATGTGTGGCACTAGCCCTATTTTACCTAAGAAGAAAGGGAAACCCAGAGAGGTTTTTTTATAATTGCACTGAGTGTGCAAAAGTGGTGATATAATTAGAAATGAAGCCGAATCAGTGTGGCCCTGGAGTTCAGTGCTTACGGCACTACAGTACTTCAGTATCGTCCGACAGCGCCTTCTTTGTCCCCAACCCCTCTGCGGTTTTGCTGCTGCCGGAAATACAGCTCCACGTCCACTTTTTATAAAAATGCTATTATCTTTTCCTAAGAAAAAGCCTCTGAGAGGAAGTTTGTTAGGCATAACCACTTCTCTTATTTTTCAAAACCTCATGTCTGGGGTATATGAGATGCTAAATAGTAGTATACAAATGTTTTTAGCATAAAAATATTTCATCCACTATGTCTTGATCACTGCCCCTCAAATATTCCTTTTTTAGGAACTTTAAGTTTTTTGATGTCGCTAAGAACAAAGAGGCTTGAAGACAAAGGCGGCAGATAGCACTGACTTGATGAACAGTATATTAAAATCCCCAGCACCCAGGAGGCTGAAGACGGGGAACAGCAAGGTCAAGTTCAGTCGAAGCAACTTAGCACTTTGGTGGAACCTTGTCTCAAAATAAAAGCACACGCAAAAAAACAGATGGGGGTTTAGCTTGTTACGAAGGCCCTGGATGACTCTCCTGTTTTTCCTGTCTTTGACTTTCATTTCCATAGTACTGCTTTTGATTTTCATTCTTCCCAATGAGAATTCAGATATTTCTATTGTACTTACAATTTTCTTTCAATTCTACCCTACTTTACCCAATTCTTTTAAATCCATCTTATTTTTATTTTTTATCCTAATTTTCTTTTCGCTTTTTCTGCCTTTTTCCATCTTTCTGCTCCTCATTCATAGGATGCGTGCCTACCTGTTGCCGATTTCAGGAACCAAATACCTTCTTCTAGTTGACAGTATTTTTCCCTGTATGTTTTGGCAAGATTTCCTTATCCTGCAATGTTTCTCAAAACCTTTGTGTATAGGATGACCCGCCATACTCAGTATTTCTAGTTAAAAGGACAACTGACTGACTTCAGGTCTCAATTTCGGTATTGATAGTGGCAGATTGTCCTAATTCTATGCCCAGTATCTAAGTGACATTCAGCTGTAATAGTTAGCTCAGACTGATGTAACATTTTGTATTCTATCTAGTTCCTTGACCCTTGAGTCATAATGCCACTGAATCTTCTAAAAGCCTTTCTAGGCCTTTTGGTTAAAGTTTTTTTAATGTTAGTCTGTACAGTACAGATGGCTAAAGCCAAGAAAGTAAAACCTCGAACCCCCATATACATAACCGACCATCACAGATATTTATCAAAGAAATTAAAGTAGCAACCATTCCTAGGATTTTCAAGCTTGTTGGCCATAGAGGGGTGACCTTTTAAATGAAGAACATTTCCCTTTAGAAAGAACAAAGCAAGGCAGAAATTTAAAAACTCTAAACTCATCCATGGTCCCTCACATGAATTAAAATGTATATAGCTTTTTAAACAATAGATACTAGTCCATATTCAATGGCATAATAAATCTATACATTCCTTTAGGCATATAAAATGAATGATTGCCAGAACTGACTGTAGTGCATATGAGACATTTAATTGGATGGGGGAAATAATAGTTATACATCTTTGTTAAGTGCATCTTCAAACTGTGAATTTGAAAATGTCTAGAGTGGTGGAAGTTTACACCCTGGCTCATTGTACTTTTTCAATAAGTATTTTTCAGCGAGTTAATGAATGAATAGAAACATTTTTTGCAAGAACAAGCCTGATGAGGTGGGGAGCTGAGTGGAGCTGGTGTTATTCTTTATTTCCTGTCCCCTAGAAGTAGCCTTTTTGAATGATGGTAAATAGTACAGACGGAGTTAAGAAGGTTCCCGACGGAAAGACCAAGCTCCAAACCGATACCCAGCAGTGCTCCTTAAGGAGCAGCATCTCGGGAACCTCCATTTGTGTCCACCGTCTGTTCAGTTCCAACAGATCAGGCACAGTTTACCATACTTAAAGCAACCGGTAACTTCTACAGTGGACAGAATTCCTGGTTTTCATGAAGAGTCACTTCACTGAGTGGGTTTATGTAACATGAGAGAAATGTGGAGGCACAGACTTTTGCACATCCTCTGAGCAATGAACTAGCAAGCAAAGTGCTTGGGTTCTAACCCAGCCTCTGGCCCCACATGACCTCGAGAATGTTCCTGAATTTCTCAGAGTTTTGGTTTCCCTATCTGATTAAACAAGATCATTTCTGAAGACAGTCAGGTTTTAGTACCCTAGGTCCCCTTTACAAATAGAGGACACCTTCCTCTCGCTGGACACAAAGGTTATTCAGCAAACGTGCTGCTCAGAGAGGTGTTTGGCTGTAAACAGGAGGATTGTTTATGGTGTTCCTCTTGCCGCTGTCGTTTGAGATATAAAGGGTGTTGTTTTTTTTTTTCCAATATGTTCAGCTTTCAAAAGACATGCTGGAGGGAGCCAGCCAATTTCTGCCCACACAACTTCCAAGTGACGTCAATGGAAGCAGAGCACACAGATCTCTAAGCAAGTTTTGGCTCTTTATGTGAGGTTTTTTTTTCTTCCTTTTTTAAAAGAACAACTGCAAAAATGATTGCTCTCAACTCAAATTACACAATTTGTTCTTCTTTGTGCCCTGAGTCAGCAACAGACATAATGTGGAAAATACAGCAAGATCGCTTTTGACACATCAAGTAAAACAGGACGAAGTTTTGTGAAATACTGAATATTTGAGATTCCTGAGCACTCTTCAAGCACTATGTTTCACACAGCTCCCATTAATTTCAATATAAAATGTTGATAAATTATCCAGCTGGATAACTACAAAAACACCTATTTATTTTTATTTTGATCACAGATCTGTTGTTCAGTTGATGCAGTATATCTTGGGCTTACCACTTAACCCTTGGAAGCATTTTAAAGGACTCTTCTGACAAGAAAATATAATTGGTGCTTTACCCTCAGCTCTGTTTTTCATGATAAGTAAGAGATCTGGTGGTATGAGTATAAGAAGAAAACTAGCTAATAGTTATGCAGCCCTTAGTATGTGCTGGGAACATACTGCCTCGGTCCCCATAGCAACCCTGTAAAGTAGTGTTATGCTGTTCGTTTTACTGAGTAGGAAACAGAATTAGAGAGGTTAAGTGGTTTGTCCAAAGTCACACAGCCAACAAGTAACATTTGCATTCCAAACCAGACAGTCTGACTTCAACATAGTCCTAACCACTGTGCTACCAGGATAATAACTTATCTTTCCATTGAAAAAGCATTAAGCGATCCCTAATTATCCCAGGCTTTGAGCTGAGTCAGCTGCTAGGTGATGTGAGACAATGCTAAGAGGCAACATGAAATGATAGAGGGAGGAATTCAGATTTTGCTTGTACCTACACTAGACCAGACACTATTAGATGACTCACATCTATTTTAGTCTTGTAAATCTGTATTAGTGAGATTTGACCAATGAAGGAACTGAGTTTTAGATTATCATTTACTAAAGATCATACAACTGGTAAAGGCTGGAATTCTAAGCAATCTATATTCCTAACATCTGCATGTGCATAAGAAAAAATCACGGTTGAGTATCACATAGAACTGGACAAGCAAAACTACCTCTAGTATTTTGGAAACTCTTAGAATTTTTGAGAGGTGATGTCAACCAAAGGGAATTTCCTGATTTCAGAGCATTCCACTGTGGTTCCCAAGGCCCAAACAGTACTAGGACTGTGTTCAAGTCTAGAGTCAAAGAGGCCCATGGACAAATTGCAATGTAATGTTGAATGATAACACATATTTGAATTAAAATACCATCAAAACACTGAGTTCCTCTTTAAAGCAAGTATACATGAATTTTGTATTTTGTCCACAAATTCTGATACTTTTAGAGAAATTAGTAGAAAATTGTTGAGTGAAATCGCAGTGTTTTTCATGAGTATGTGCAAAACTGAAAGTATACTATATATGATGTGATAGAAGGACCATTCTATAAACATGAAAGATGAAATACATGAGATATGTGGGAGAAAGCACTTTAAAATTTTGCAAAGCAAAATGCAATATATAGTAACGTTGGTTACTATATTCCATTTTTTAATTTTAGTAGAATGCCATTCTTGCTCAAACGTATCACCAACTAAATAAGAGGCCATTTGGCTTTAAGCTGTCCTCCTTTCTGAGTGTGATCTCATCACTGCAAGGGTCTTATTTATATTTAAATACCACTGGAGATGGACAAAAGAATGTAAGTTTAAAATGGATTTTTGCAAGCTGTTAAGGCCAGGATATTCGCTTTGCTGTAGAATAAATTATTGCAAAGTGAAGCAAGCACCTGAGGCTCTGGTGAGTCAGAGTAAGTAAATATCTCCACCTGGAAATGGACACAAACGTTCCCAAAACCCCAGAGAACCATTAATTAGGCTGGTGAATGCTGGCTGTTCATTGGTGGCTAAGCCTGACTATACATACATGTTGAAAGTGAGGATCACCAGAGATTCTGTCCCTATAACACATAACACACAGCATTTATGTTCTTGCTCTTGTGAATTTTATCACCTCCTGAGCTGCCACAGTTCCTAAAAATCTAGGAATGATTCTAGGCAACAGATTACCCTGGTATGTGCTTTCTCCAGGTCCAAATGAGCATTCTAACAAGTGATAACTTTTCTAGCCAAGTTCCATCCAAAAGGGACTCAACCAACTCGTGATCTAATAATATAGTACTTGCTGTTATAAAATTACATCAAATACTATGATGCAAAGTAACTTTGATATGCAGAGATATAGTATTATGTTTGATCACTGCATTGATAGAGCTTCAGTACATTTCATTTTTAATTTTTGTTTATTTATTTATTTTTTTTGGCAGTACCAGGGATCAAACTCAAGACCTTGCACTTGCCAGGCAGGCAATTATTCCACTGAGCTATATCCCCAGCCCTTTAATATATTTTTTAACTTCTCCATCATGTGTGGGATATGTAGAATTTTCTAAAATCCATCTTTATGTATGGACTTACAAAGTAGGCTTACAATGCCTACCTGCAAAGATAGACATAAAAGAGTACAAAAGGTCTGCCAATCAATCAGTAATTTCTTCTTCAAGTTGACACAATAGTTAACTATCACATCACTAGCACAATACAGCTTAGTGGCATTCATTAACATCAGAGAGTTAATTTAACTTCTGTGAATGCCAATTTACTTGCTGTGTTGCTAAGCTTTCCATCACTGTAACAAAATACCTGTGATAACTAACTTATAAAGATAAAAGGTTTATTTTGACTCAAGTTTTAGACATTTCAGTCCATGGTGGGAGAACCTCTGGTAGGTGTGCTGGATGGTAATATTGGGGAGTGTGTGGCAGATCTAAATGCTCACTTCTTAGAAAGGTGCCAAAAAAGAAAGAAAGAAGGGTGTGAGGTCACACAATTCCACACCAGGACATGCTTCTAATGACCTAAGGTCCTCCCACAAGCTCTACCCTCCTAAAGGTCCTATAGGAACTCCGTGTTGCCTGGGGAACCAAGCCTTTGTTGGATAAATGACATTCAACATTTTGATGACAGAACTTTTTGGAGTCCTGGAAGTCACAAGCAGGACTGGTTCATGAGCATATGAAGGGATCACTTGCCCAGGGTCCGACACTGGGAAGCACTCATGCTTAACTTAAAATTCTGTTGTCACCATCTTGAAATCCTTAAATTTTTAAACAGGGGTCTTGCATTTTCATTTTGTGCTAGGATTTGCAAATTATGTACCTCTAATCACTTTGTAACATTAATGTAGCAAATAAAAAGCTGATTTAAAGGACAAAGTAACAAATTAACAAAAGTACTAGTTATATATTTGAGATCTTTTTTTTCAAGTAAGATGTTTCCTCTAGTCAGTAAATATAACTAGTTTCTGTTTTATTTATCTTGATTTTTCAGGCCGATCTAATTCTCTAATGTATCATATGTAGTATGAATGCATACATATGTGTGTACACATACAGGGTTTGGGTGGTGAAGATGACCTTTTTTGCAATAGGAAGATGAATCCTTTTTTGTAATGGTTGCTAAGCAAGTAGAGTAGGAGGGGAGTGAAAAATGAGAATGATCAACCAACTTCCAAAATCTTTTTAACTCAGTTGTAGCTAAACATTTAAAACATTCAACACTGCCTTTTCACTGTAATCATTACTTTGCCTCCTTCTCTTTCAGAGAATTCGTATTCTTTTCTTATTCTGTTCGGACTATTACAGTTTTTGAAACTATTGCAACTGTGCAAAATATACCAAAGTTAGGATTGAACGTGGCCAGATAAATGGCTTGCGGGACCCAGGCCTGAGTGCCGTTCTAACAGTGAGGGAGCACAACCAGTCTTCCCGTGTTTCTCTTCCTCTCCCTGTGTGGGCTCAAGGGCGTGGGGAGTGGGCTGACAAAACGCTAAAGGCCCTATGCAAAAACGAGCATGAATCCACAGTCTTTTTGTGAACAGAAAGGGCTGATTGTGTAGCGAGTGGCTGGAATGTACTGGTCACTGTTTGGAGTGGTGGTAGCAGGCATCATTTTGCTGGATTGTTGAAGGAGAGGCAGAACAAGGGCAAGTGGAAACTCAGCCACCCTATGCTTAGTGGTCCTATAATTTTCCTTCTCTCCTTTGACAAAATTTAAAGAATAATCTTACACATTCAGAAAACTTGACCTCTTCACTTTCTGATTATGTAGAAGTGGATGGTTCAGGAAATACTTCCACAGGAGCAGGAGCATGGTGCCCGCAGGACAGACCTAGGATGAAATTCTGGGAACACATTAGTCAGGGTGGGTGGATAAGGCCTGGGCTAGAACAGTAACAAACACAGGGGGAAATTTTTTGGTTTTTGGTTTTTGGTTTTTGTCTTTTTGAGACAGGGTCTCACTCTGCAGTTCAGAATGGCCATTAGCTCACTGTGTAGTCCAGGCTGGCCTCAAACTCTCAGTGATCCTCCTGTCTCAGCCTCCCAAGTGCTGAGATTACAAGCATATGCCACCAGGCCCAGCCAAATACAGTTTTACAGAATTTCTCATATACATGTCCATAGAAAAAGCCAGAATGATTTTTGATGATAGTTTAGAGTTTATCAGTTTTCAATTATGTGCAAACCAGTAACCAAAGTCTTTACCCATAGGACTATTGGCCACACTCTTACAAAGTTGGAAAAACTCCAAGTGCTGCCTTTGTCCCATCATTTGATAGGTAGCTATCCCTTCGCCATTCTGAGCCTTGGTGTTGTGAATATTCATCATTGTATAACCACCACTCCAAACCAAAACCTACAGCTCTTCCTTGCCTAATCGCACCTACTGAGAATAGATATTACAATTAAAACTTATAAAACAGAGAGATTCAATGTCTTCCCTGTTTTTCTATGTCATTTTTCAGAGCATGAATGTTTACATTGCTTAATTTGATTCAAAGTTTAATGAGGCTTTTTCTTCATTCTTTTTAGAACTCTACATGGCTTTTTTGGCTTTACTGAGTTTTCCTAGTTGCCATTGTAGAAATGTGGTGAATACGATTTCACTAGAATCCACATGTATTTTAACCCCCATATTATAGCTATTAGAAGAACCAGATTGAGCCAGTAAAATTTATTCCTAATTGCCCACCTCTTTATTTTTCACAGCTTATGAAAGCTCTGGACAGAGATGTAGCTGAATAAAACTATTCATAACACTAACATGACAGACAGTTAAAACAAACAAATGAGCTGGAAGGAGCTCAAATGTCTAACACCAGTACCCAAGGGTAACGAGCACAAAAGTTCAAGGTTCAGCATTTCATTGAGGACCCATTGCAGCACTGGGGTCCTCAACAAACACACAAAAGAGACCTTGGGACTCGAATATAATAGCTCGAATCTAATCCTCCTACACTTAAGAGACTGTACAAGCTATCAGTTATTCTTATAATGTGATCTCTACTGCTTACATATGCAAGAGCAGAGTCCTGTTGCTTGCAACCCAAAACCTTGCCAGGTGTATTGCTTTTGAGATATCTGTGGGAACAGGTATGGGTGTTTAACAAAGCCAATAGGAAGAGAAGTTTGAAATTTAAGAATGATGTCTGACCTTGAGATACAAAGGTCACCAATACACAGTTATCCATGACTATCACTAAGGTCCCCCAGGGAGAGAGCAAAGCCCAAAGATATGAACTCCAAAGGGGACTCCCTGCAACATCAAGAGGGCTCCAACTTATCAGCCACAAATACCTTATAATGAGAAGGTGCGAGGACAATCCTAGGATCACTCGGTCTTGACAAGCCAAATTTATAATCACTACTTCAGAAACATTGGAAACAGTTGTGTCCACATCTAAATCATCACTAGTTTTAGGTTTATGGCAAAATTGAGCAGAAAGTACAGAAATTTCTCATTTGCCTCCTGCACCTTCAAATGCATTATGATGGTTTGGATATGGCTTTTCCACCAAAGGTCCATGTGCTAGGAGCTTGGTTCCTGAGTGGCAAGGTTGAGGGGTCCTGAGATCTTTAAGAGGTGAGGACTAGGGATTTTTTGGCACCTGGGGGTGCTGCCCTCCAGTAGTATAAAGGGTAGCTCTCATGGGATCGGGAGGGAGCTTCTGTAAGAGCAGGTTGCTCTAAGAAAGCAAGTTGGGCCCTGATCCCTCCTTCCTATCCTGCCATGCGATCTCTTCCTTTCCCATAGCCTTCTCCCCCTGTGATGTTATCCACTCTGACTTCTCTTCCAGAGCTACTCCAAGGTGGCACCATGCCCTTGAATTCTCAGAACCATGAGCTAAGTGACCATAACTGACTTCATATTCTTTATGGAATATCCAGGTTCAGGTATTTAATTATAGCAACAAAAAGCGGGAAGTATCTGTATCATCTCTCTCATTATGGAAATCCTCCACCACACTGGTACAGTCGTTGTGGTTGATAAACACACCATTGTCAGCCCAGATCCATCACTTACCTGAAGGTTCATTCTTGGTGTTGTACATCCTATGAGTTTGGATAAATGTATAATTATGGGATTTCTTCTCTATTGTATCACAGTGTATTTTTCCTCCATGAAAATCCTCTGTGCTCTGCCTGCCTATTCCTTCCCCTCACCCCAGTTCAACACCCACAACAGCCCCTTGGTGATTTTTAAACTGCCTTGGACTGCATTACTTCCACATGCCAAGGATATTATTTCGTGACACAAAGAAAATTTCCCTAGTGTAAGAACCTGAAAGAGAGAATAAAATCTAGGAGGTACAATAGACGTTGTGAAAGGGAAGGAAACTGCTCAAAAGGAAGGAACAACTGGGATGAGGGAAAAGAGAAAAGAAAGAAGGGGAACTTCTGGGTATTCTCCCAGAAGATCTGAAAATATCGTATCACAGTGATTTATGTGCACCCATGTTTATAGCAGCACAATTTGTAATAGCTAAATTGTGGAAGCAACACAAATGTCCATCCACTAAGGACTGGATAAAAATACTGTGGCATTTTTACATAGTGGAATATTACTCAGCTATAAAGAAAGACAATCTTGAGGCTTTTATAGGTAGATGGTCACAACTACAGACCATACTCATAAGTGAAATAAATCAGATGTGCGTGCATAAGCAGCATACTGTATCACTAGTGTAGGAACCTGAAAGTGTGAGTATAAATTAGGAGGTATGATAAACAGTGTGAAATGAAAGGAAACTGCTTGAAAATAGGGAGCAGCTGAGATGGGGGGAGGAAGAAAAGGAAGAAGGGGATAATTATGTATGTATGTACAGGATGGTTAACATAGTTGTACTACTGACTTATGTCACTTTATTGTAAGGAACAGGTAATGATTAGTTGTTTGATCAGTTTTGCATGTCCATATTTGTTTTCCTGAGCATACATTTTGAAGTTATCAATATGTAATACAACAACCATTGTTAATTCCCTGTCACCTTGTCTGTAATTCTGTTTTGATGGTACTATTCTTGTGCTACTTTGTAAGTGGCTGTCTGTTTATTAATATGTTTTCATTCTTTTACTTTTAAAATATAAAAGAAAGAAAGGGGAAAAAATATATATATATATACAGGATAGCTAACATAGTGGTACTACTGAATTTTGTTGCCCTATTGAAAGGAACAGTTAATGTTTAAGTGTAGGATCAATCTTACATGTCTATATTTGTTTATCTAAGTATCCAAATTGAAGATATCAATACTTAATACAACAACCATTGTTAATTTCCTATCACTTTGTCTGAGATTCTGTATTGCTTGTATTGTTTTTGTGTTACTTTCTAAGTGTATGTATGCTTGTTAAGATGTTTCCATTCTTTTATCTTTAAAATAAGAAATGAGACCCATACTCAAAAATAAAAAAGAAACTTTTCCTAAGAGTAGCCCCACATTTTTAGAATACTATATCTAACCACCATTCCTTATAATTAACCTATATGCTGGTGTCAGAGCATGAATATGAAGAGGTTTAAAAAGCAGAGGGGCTGCAGTTATGAAACTGATAACACAGATTTCTACCCTGCACACATAAATCTCCCATAGAAGGAAAATATACATAAATCTTTCAAGGAGGAAAATATTTGAAAAGTAAGAATAAAAAAAGCAGAACCACTTGGCTATGAAAAGGCTTTCAGTAATTACAGTGAACATCTCATTAAACGTAGTCTTTATTTGTGATAAGGCTGGAAGAACTCTAATTAAGTCATAAACCATCTCCATGAATAATTAGCAATGGCAAGAAAATTCTAGGTGGTCTGTTAAGTCTCCCCACCCACAGCTGTTCAAAGAAAAATATAAGCAAACCTGGATCACCCTGATTTCACGCGAGTAATGAACCTTCTCTGGCTACCAGCTCGATGTTCTTATTCACCATAGGTCATGTATTTCCTTCCTCCCGAAGAAAAGCCCTCTTTTTCTATAAACAAGATTAGAATTTTCTCAATGCTCAGTAAATAGAGTATCTTTGAACTAACTTTTTAACCAATGTGATATAAACAGTTTACAAGACTTCAAGATAATGTTTAGATACAGATCTTCATGAATTAGTCCAGGAATACTCTGCTGGTACCATATCGATTTCCCAAGTCTATATTTGAGTGTGACCTTTCACCATGCTGTCTTTGTCTGTGTGCTTCTGTGTGTGCTGCATGTGACAAAATATAGTTCATGAGGCAGCTGGGTACTGTGGAAAACTCAAACATTCAAATCTGTGCTGTTCAACATGGGAGCAACAAGTCTTTTTTGGGTTTGACTATTTGTTGTGGGCTCTGAATTGAGCTGTACTGCAAGATTCTCAAAAAAAAATCTATAAATTATGAATAATTGTATGTTGATTATATACTGAAATGATAATATTTTTGACTACCAGGCATACTTAGCTGTTGAAAATTTGTATGTGCCTCACATTTGTGGTTTGCATTATATTTATACTGGGTGGCACTAGCATTATATATATTATAGTAGATGGCACAAGCATTTTAAACAGTGCTGGAAATTAAAGCCAGAGCCTTGTGCATGTGAGGCGGCATTCTACCTCAGAGCTACACTCTCACATTTCTGACCGTTCTCTTAGCGTGCTGGTTAGGGAACTAGGGGAAAATATAACTGAAGGAAGAAACTGAGAGAACAAGCAGGAGCGATCACTGAAAGACTGGATAAGAAAGTTGAAGAGTGTTCCAGAACAGGAAAAGAAACAGGAAACGAGAAAAGCCGAACAAAGAAACGTGGGTCTCACTGTAATAGTGAGCGGTGGGCTACAGATAATAATAATTTATATCTGAAAATAACCTTTGGTATTTTCAGATATAAATTAGTGAGATATAAATCTCAGAAATTACTTTATTTCATTGACATAGCAATCTATTTTCTAGCATTTCCATTTTACAGAAAAAGAATTGAGGCCCAAATTTAAGAAACAAGACCACTCAGGCAGTGAGTGGTGGAACCCGGGCGTAGAGGCTCAGCCAGCACTTTGCCCAGGACTAGGGTCTTCCCTGCTCGGGGCTTTCAGCGCTGCCAGTGAGAACGTCCCGGGAAGACCAGGGTTGTGGTCACCTGACACTGAAATCCCTGTCTTCTGACTCTGGATCCCACTTTTCTGGTGTGTGAGTACCAACAAAAAGCATGTATTTGAAGACTTCTTGTGTGTTAGGGGCTATGTACAGTAGCACACACTTTATCTAGCTTTCTTTATCTGCAAAACTCCCGTCAATTATTGATTTGTCTCTTCCTCCTCCTAGCACCCTACACTGTCTAGATGAAAATAAGTCTCCAGGGCCAGGAATACAGCTCAGTGACACAGCGCCTGCCTGGCAAGCATGAGGTAGTCAGTTTGATTCCTGGTACCTAATAATAATAATTAATAATAATAATAATGTCTCCCGATCACTGATAATGCCCCCAAAGGTACATAATTGCTAAGTGCCTGGATTCAAACTCAGGTCACCATAGTCCAAGGCCAGGGCTGCTCAGCTCACCACCGTGAAAGCTGTCACCTCACACACTTGCTAAGGAGCAGGGCCCCTTATAAAGCCTTTGGCCCCACTCCTGCGTTCATTTTCTTTCCAGATGGAAGTATATCTCACCCGGAGTCCACAGGCTCTACTGTCCCGCACCCGCTGTCCTGCAGCCACCCTCTACCGCCTAAGACCTACTCCTCTTACCTTACACGTCACCAGTCACACATTCGAAATGACTCTCACATGGAAATGTTGCAATTTTACTGGGTGCCCTCACTCAGGAAAAAGTTTTGGAAAAGAAAACAAACTTCCTTGCTCAATTTGCCTTTAAAATTATTTCCCATGTATTTTTGGCAGGACTGGGGATTGAACCAAGGGACCTCACATTGAGCTATACCCTCAGCCATTTCTGTAGTTTTATTTTCGGACAAGGTCTCATTAAATCCCTGTGTTTCCCCAGCTGGTCTGGAAATTACAATCCTCCTGCCTCAGCCTCCCAGCATGCTGGGATGATGGATGTGCATCACCACATCTGTCTTTTGTTATGTAGTTTTTAAAAACACTATTCTCTGTATATGCTGCATGCATATAATAGAACTTCTTGGCACCATTTAACATATGAGAACAGATATGCTATTTCATGATGCTGTTCTCATGAGAATGAAAAGCTTGTCAGTCTCCTAAGATTGAGTGCCTACCTGAAAATGGTCATGTCACTTTCTCCTCACTCTCCCCCACATCTCACTGGCATGGTGGCTGACATCTGTTTTCCACAAATATAGAGTGAATGGAATACTGAGTGTTTTGGAGAATTTGCTGGCCTAGAGCTGAGGCCAGAAGATTTATCTGATGTTTCAATGGGCTGCGGCTCTAACTCTTAGCTCTTCTTTCTCCCCGACACTTGCACTCTCCGTAGAAACCCAAGCTAAGTAGTGTCGGCCCCGTCAGCCCTCTGGAGCCAATAGTTTCGTGTTCAAGGGTTGAACCAACCTTAGGTAGAAAATACTTGAAAAAGAATTGCATGTGTACTGAACATGAACAGATTTTCCCTGTAATTTACTAAACAATAGACTATAATGACTATTTGTATACCTTTTACACTCTACTAGGTATTTTAAGTACTCTAGAGATGACCAAAAGGGTATGTGGCAATATATGCCGGCTACATACAGGCATGGTCATTTTATAGAAAGGTCTTGAGCAGCTGTGGATTCTAATATCCACAGGAGGTCCTTGAACCGATCACCATGGATACCTGGAGACAACTGTGTCCAATTGCTACGTCAGAAGGAAAAGGTGGTGTTTGAATTATTTACTTATCCACTGAGATGTAATTTACATATATTATAATTTGCCCTTTTACATGTATTGAATTTTGACAAACATACAAAGGCATATGGAACACAATCAGACCACCCCTCAGAAAATTTCCCTGTATGCCTTTGTTGTCAATACCTCCCCAACCCTAGCCCCTGACTGCTCACCTGCTTCCTGTCCCCCTAGGTTGGCCTACCTGAGACATACAATTACACAGTAAACGGACTTTCGGACTGGTGTCTCGCGCTTTGCACAATGCATTAGGATTTAGCCTTGTTGGTGCCTACATCGACATTCATTCTCTTCTGTTGCTCATCATTATTTCAACATAAGGATATATAATTTAATTCTCATTCCCTAGTTGATGAATATTTAGGGTTTATTAAAAAATGCTGGCTATACACAGCACACATGGTCTTGGTGTGTATATATGTTTTCATTTCTCTTGAGTAAATACCTAGGAGTGGAATTTCTGGGTCATCGGGTATGTATATAGAAAACTTCCAAAATGCTTTCCAGAGGAATTGTAACACTTTACATCCCTGCCAGCAATTTGTGAGACTTCCAGATGCTCCATGTCACTGCCAATACTTATTATCACCAATCTTTTTAATTTTAGCTACACTTGGAGGTATGTCTAGTGGCTGTATACCTGAAAATGCCATTGCTAGAACTGTTAGGTGATAACTTGTGTACAGTACAATAACCTTATGTGTTAGATTTGGATGAGTTTTGACAAATACATGCCGCTTACATAGTTCACATCACATTTAAGTAGAGACCATGGCCAATCACCAGAAATCCTCTTGGATTCTCTGCTCTATGAGTCTCCTCTCACTGCGAACACACACTGATGCAGTGTTTTCCACCCTAGATTAGTTTCACCTGCTGTAGAATTTAATAATATGGAATTACACAGAATGTGCTGTGTGCTGTGGCTTGTTCCTTGCACACATCGGGATGCAATCTGAAGGTCACACAGGTTGCAGCATGTATCTCGTGTGAGTTCCCGGGACTGCTGGGTAACTTCCTATTGTACAGCTAAGCCCCAATTTATCTGTTCTGTAGGTGAGCATTTCAGTAGTTCTCAGTGTTTGTCTAGTGTGAACAGAGATCCCATAAACATTTTTGCATGAGTATTTTTGTGAAGACCTCTTTTATTTCTCTTGAGTAAACAGCTAGGGGTAGAATCACTGGGTCATAGAGGAGGTCACTACTGGCCTTTATAAGAAGCTGCCGAGTTGTGTTCCAGAGTGGCTCTTCCATTTTGCATTTCCATGCACAATGCGGAAGAGTTTCAGCTGTTCCACATGCTTGCTAAAGTTTGTTCAGTTTTTTCCTTCTTTTTATGCTTTGCCCTTCTAACAACCCCACTGTGGCTGATATTTGCACTCCCTGATGACTAATCATGTATTTGCATGTTTCCTTGTGAAGTGTGTCAGCCCATGTCCCCTTTTTTACTGGCTTTATCCGTTTGCTACTAAGCTATAGTTAACTAAGTAACTTGTGGTTTTGTACATAGTTAATGTGCAATTCCTTTGTCAGGTATATTATCAAGGTTATCTTCTCCCGCTGCATGGCTAGGGAGAAGTATACTATAAAGCAAGGTGATATAACTTAATGATATATTTATAATATATTTTGGTATAATTTATACCACATCCTTCATGTACTGTATCATATTTTATAAACACATGACTGATGAAGAGCTGTTTTTTTATTTAATGGTCTAATTCATCAACATTTTTATAGTTAATTCATTTTGCATTCTGTATAAAAGATCTATTTACCCAAAACTTGCAAAGGTAGTTGGTTTTCATTTTTATGTTTTTCATTTTTACAGTAAATCTATGTGGTACATACTTATTTTTTGCATGTGTATGGTAAAGTAATCATACACTATCATGATTATTACAGCTTTATGGCATGTCTGAAAATTGAACAGGTCCAACATTTTTCTTCTGCAAGACTGCTTCAGCTATTGTTGGGCCTCTACATTTCCATATACATTGTAGAATTAGCTTAAAAATTTTTAGCCAAAAATGTCTACAGGGATTTGTTTTCCTGACCTTTTTTTCTTTCTGCTTCAGTTTCTCTACTTTCTATTTTTCAGTGTCAATTATTTTTGCTTCTCTAATGTCCCATCTGTTTTTATGTCACTGTCTTGGTTACTTTTCTCTATGGCCGAGACAAAATATCCAATGCCCAAAATGAAGGAAGGAAAGCTTTATTTAGCTTACAGTTTGTGGAGGTTTGTCTTGGTTACTTTTCTCTCATTGCTGAGACAAAATACCCAACGCCCAAAATAAAGGAAGGAAAGGTTTATTTAGCTTACAGCTCATGGAGGTTTCAGTCCATACTTGGCTGGTTCTGAGGCAGAGTGGCACACGGCAGAGGGCAAACTGTTCATGGCAGCAGAACACAGCAAAAACAACCAGCAAAAGGAAAGAATGGCAGGAAAGCAGCCTCCTTTTCTCCCCTACATTGTAAACAGCCTACCCCCACCCAGGGGGAGTGTACCTCTCACATAACCTCCGTGCCCTCCATTTCCACAGGCTCAGGATATATACAAAATAAGCACCCTGGCTTCCCGCTGAATCACTCAACCAAACCTCTAGATTCTCCAGGCTGACACAATGTATCAACCATAACAAGGTTTCAGGCCATACTTGGCTGGATCTGAGGCAGAGTGGCACATGGCAGAGGGCAAAGGTTCATGGCAGCAGAGCACAGCAAAAACACTGAGCAAAAAGGGAGGAATGGCTGCAAGCAGCCTCTTTCCCGGCCTTACATTGTAAACAGCCTACCCCCACCCAGGGGGCATGTATCTCTCACACAGTCTCCATGTCCTCCTCTTCCACAGGCTCAGGATGTGTACAAAGTAAGCACCCTGGCTTCCTGCTGAGTCACTCAGCCAAACCTCTAGACTCCCCAAGTTGACACGTTATCAACCATAACAGTCACACACACTCACTCACTTTCTAACGTAGAATGTTACACTTTTCAGTTCTGAGTTTCCTTTGCTGTCTTTTTAAAATTTCTGGTTTTCTACTAGAAATCTTCATCTGTTTATTCATTATACAGATCTTTTTCTTTTGAATCCTTAAGCATGTTCCCAATAGTTACTTTAAAGGCTTTGTCACATAACTCCAATTGTGTCATTTCAGGTCTGCTTTATTGACATTTTATTTTGTTTTTTGGCTTCCTTTGCACACCTAGTAAATTATGTTAGTATCCTGAATACTATGGATCTTACTTTTTGAAAGACTGGATTTATTGTCTTCCTTTAACAATTATTGAACTTTGTTTTCCCAGGAAGTTAATTTACATATAAATCAATTCATCCTTTCAAAGTTTGTTAATAAGCTTTGTTAGAATGGGTCAAGCACAGTCCATACTCTAGGACTAGAGTAGCTTTCCTATGAAGTGAAGTGACTTGGAGATCTCCCCTGCATGGCCGGGGAGCCGAGGGTCCTCTTCCTCTTGGACTCCCAGCTCTGTGTGCCTGTGCTCTCTTCATCCTCTTACAGCTCCCTGAGGGCACTTCACTGCTACACTTCAGTCCTGTCCGGTGTTAGGTTTGGGGTGAGTGAGAGACAGATCAAAGGTGAAGAAACCCTTTATTGCCAGGCACGGGAGGGCTGCTACAGAGTCTCAAGGACCCTCTGAGGGAGGGAGCCAGGACAAAGAATATAGTGGGTGAGGTTGGGGGTGGAGTTGATGGGGGTAGTTTAGGTGACATCATAGGCGCCGAATGGAAAGGGTGAACAAGCTCACGCAAAAGAAAATGGGAAGTAGTGGTCAGGTAGAGAGAAGAAGAAGATGGAATCTAATCTGGCTGGGACATGTTGTCTTTTTTGGGCCCCACGCCATGTTGGATCACTGCCATGATGGCTTGGCAGAATTTTGTATGGGCAGAAACCCATCATCCTGGATACTGGGTGGGTCAGTATTTGATCAAAATTTTCAAAGGAACTCTATGTAGAGCTCTGAAATTTCTTTACGTACTTCCTGCTTCTCTCTGAGAGTGTGATCCAAATCCTGTCCACTCCAATAACCCCAAACTCCAGTATGCCCCCTTAGCCCAGCAAGATCACTGTCCACTGCTCTACTTCCGCCCTCCTGAGCCCGTGCAGAGTATTGGGGCAATCACAGTTGGAGGCCTTGTGATGCGACTCCTTTTTCTCAAGGACCACAATTCTGTGCTGAGTACCTTGCAACATCTGAAGCAATTGCTTCAAATATCTTGTCCATTTTTTCAATAGTTTGTGGCTGAATGAATTTTTCATAACCATCTCCTTCATTGTGGCTGAGAGAAAAAGCTTATATCCCATATTTTATAAATCTGGGGCAAAAAAACTAGTGTTAAGCTCAGGAATTTTATTCATTTTCACATTTCATTTCATCTCTCAAACCAGAATTCCAATTTGGTTCCTTTATTCCTACTAGACTATGTGCAGCTATAAAGCAGTCAAAGGACAGCATATATCCTGCTGAAGGAGTACACTACTATAAGATGAAATTGTGTGTGAGAGCATATTCTATAGTGGAGACTTAATATATATTTGGAACTTCAGTTTATTTAGAGCAAGATTATTTTTTTACCATGAATAGATAGTCCATGGGCATGATTTACAGAGATGCTATGGAGGTGTTTAAGGTGGACATACAACATTTAAGATGTCCTAAGGCATATTTCACTTATGATTGAACAGGGAATAAGTATATATTCTCACCACGTTCGAAATACTATACCTAACGTGGCACAATGAAACAAAAATGTTCCCAATCATATTATTTCTATAAATCTGTTTCTGTGTTTTCACATGAGGGTTATTTTATGTTATGTTTATTTTCATTATGTTCTTATGGGAACTTTGAAAAGCTAACCGCCTTGTGTATCCATCCAAATCACTCCCTCAATTATTGTTCCTAATAGAGGGACAGCATGAAAGTATCAAGGCAGCACACCACGTTTTCAGGTCGGCTGAGTCTAGAAGTCATTCTCCAGGATAAATGTGTGTTCAGCTTGTAGAAAGAGCCACAAATGTCTTCTCAAAGTAAAAGAACTCTTCTGGCTATAACATGAGAGGAGAGAACAATCCAGACCAATGTTTCCACTTATGCTGCTAAACACCTCCTTTTGTGAAAGTCTGCAATTTCAACTGGAAAATAAGGGCCTCAGGTAATAAACACTTTGCACATTTTGACTTAACCAGGGGCCTTTCAAGTGACTCACCTAAGGGTCCAGCCTTCCAGCTATTATGTCTATACCTACATCTTTTTATATCTTCACAAATGTTACTAAGAAAAAAAAAATATATATATATATATATATATTTAAAATAAAGCCACCTAATAAAATGTTACTAAAAACTATGTAGTTCATACAATCAGATAATCATGTTCTTGCTATGAGTCACTCTATTGCTCCCTACTAACACATACAGATTTGTTTTTCTCAACTGACAGTAAATTTGTTTTTCCCAACATATTGTGATTACCCGAGTCCCATAAGCCTCATTGTGTTACACTCATTACAAAGAGTTTCAGCAAAACACATAATATTTTGATTTTTCTAATATTTCAATATGCAGCTTGTCTCCAGATGCAGCCATCGAAATAGGAGAGAATTTAAATTCTGACTGTGCAATTTCCAACTGAATGACCTTGAGTCAATCAGATAACCTTGCCATGCCCCACTTTATATGATAAATTATTCTTAGAATTGTACTTGCTTCACAAAACGGTTGTGAGAATTAAAGAAGTTACCACAGGGCAGAACAGGGCCTGGCACAAGGTTGTAAGCACCAAATAAACTTATCAATTGTTATTATTATCACTGTTATTGATGTGGTTTTTTGTTTGTTTGTTTGTTTGTGGTACTGGGAATGGAACTCAGGACCTTGTGCTTGCCAGGTAGGCACTGTGCCACTGAGCTATATCCCCAGCCCTATCACTATTATTTATAAAATGCTTTAAAATTAGTTTGCTCACTCACTCAGTTCCCACAACAGACCTTCCCAGTAAATATCGTGATCCCCATTTTATAGACAAGGCAACTAAACTTTAGGTTCTTACTCTAGAGACTGTACGTAGTTTTGTCTCCATTTTCCTAGAAAACTTGAAAATGTTCACACCTTTTTAGTGTTGATGAGACTTTGCTAATCTCACCTTGATCAGCTTCCTACATTACATAATTTCAGAGGAATACTTTTAGTGTCATACGAAAATTTCCTTGAGAAGAGAAAGCTTCGTAAGATGACAGTGCACTTTTATGAGTTTTCTACTCCCAAATGTGGATAATTTTCTTTTTAAATCATTTGCAACTCCACTTCCTGCTGAAAGACCAATCCCTCTCTATGACTATTTTGTCTTATCCATGTTATAGCCTCTTCCAGCTTTTTTCCATTTTTGCTATTCCCATAGCAAAGCTCCACTAGTCTAATGATGTTTCAGAAAGAGAGTAGTAACCTAAATATGAGTAATTATAGCTAACTTATCAACCCATAGAAAAATAACCACAGCATATAAAGTTCTTCTGGAATCCTTTTAAGTACCGATTTAGCCTTCGTCTGTGATTTAGGTTACTTTCCACTTCTTTTAAGAGCTAAACACAGCTTAGTTAAAGAAAGGTCTTTGAAGTGAGAGCTGGTTGACCATTTCCTGTGCAGAGTATCCAATCCAGTCAAAACGGTCTTGGAAATGTCTCCAGCTTCATCAGCAAGTGCTGGGGGATGACGTCACTGTGGGATTTCAACCGAACTTTGTGTTCTGATAAACAATGCGGTGTTGGAGTTGCCACTGGTGAATTCCTTTTCTCCCGGGAGGTGCCAAGAAAGTGCCTTATCCATGTTGAAGCCTTGTTTGGAGGAGAACAGCGGGTAAGACAGAAAGAGGTGGGGAGTGACCAGGTGCCCAGAGTACCTGTTAAAGTTAGTTGAGTGTGGAAGACACTATTTTGGTTAAGTTCTACTCCTCAGAGCAGAAAATCAGGAAATAACTGTGTTCCTTGGAAAATAAGCTGTTTCTTCTTACCGCCTCTTGCCGTTGTTTCAGCGTTCACCTTCACACTGGCAGATTGAAGGTAGCCTGGATTATCTTGACTTGACTATTTTTTCTTAGATGAATGAGTGAGTATTCAGGAAGCTGTAAGGTACAATAGTGACGGTAAAAAGCCCTGCGGGCCACAACAATGGCAATCATAAAACCCAACAGGCAGTTTTGCAAGCTTTATCCTAAGTAACAGCCGTGAGAATACTGCTTATCACCAGACTAGGAATAAAAGCGCTAGCCTTTTTACCAAAAGGAACATATAAAATTCCCTTCTTATTAAGCTGTTCCCATCATATCTCCCCTGTATTAAAATGTTCACAGCAGAATTCGTCCCATTATCCAGGTGTTCTGGGCATTTGGGTTTTTCTTAGTTTTTCAAGGAAAACTACTTACATAATTGTTGTTTATAGTAAAAGACTTTCATTTTCTTCAATGAACAAAGCTCATTTGACAATGAAAATAAATAAATAAATGTGACATCACAATTTTATTCCAGCATCTTCAAAGATGGTTAAACCAGGTTCTATAAAGCCATACATACTGGATGAATGATCAATGTTTCAGAATTTGGAGGGACATTATCGCACCCCAAAGAGCTGTAACTAGAATATCTGGCTAACATTTTCTGTGTATCTCTTTCTAGTACTAAAAATAAAACTGTTTCCAATCTCCCTTATATTCGGATCCCTGGCTCTAACTGCGGTATTTCTCTGCCTCCTACCTTTCCCCAAAACACCCCCAAATCATAAGAAATAAAATTTTCTGAGTGACACAGAAAATCAGCTTAGAGCTTTCTCCCTCCTAAAATTCAGTGGATAAGGGTTATTTATTCACTCTAGTGCGGACAAGGTAAACCTTGCTTGTACATTTTTACTGGCCAATATTGGTCATTCTTACTCTTGTTTCCTTTTAGCTTCCTACAGCTTGTCAGTCTCAAGATCTCTCAGGTCTGTTTCCTCCTGTACATTTCCGGATAATGTCAGAGAGGACACAAGCCCAGTGCTGTGTTTTATACAAGTCATCAAGGTGCACCTGTGTCCCAAAGGGTTGGGGAGCTAGGGAATAATTTTGAGTTGCAAGGTTCAGAAGTGAAACTGTGTAGCTTTCTTGGCCCTTACAAACCCAGGTCACAGCTGCCTGGCTTTCTAATTTGGTTTGATGTACTGTGAATTCCCAAAGGATGAGTCACTGTCTTATTCATATGTGAGTACAGGAACCATTCCAAAACAAAAATTGGTGTGGGTTTATTTGTGATTTTCTTTTTTTTTTTTTTTTTTTTTTTGCGGTACTGGGGATCGAACTCAGGGCCCTGCGCTTGCCAGGCAAGTGCTTATTCCACTGAGCTATATCCCCAGCCCTGTGATTTTCAATGCCCTCTACCACTCCACTATACTGATGATCTAGCATCAACTAATTGTCCACCATATTGGTGAGGAATTATAGGGCATCTTTTATCTTTTTTAGGTAGTAATGTCATTATTGTGAATATTCACTGAGATGATAGTCCCTGGAGAGTTCTTTTTCTGCTTGAGGAATGTTTCACAGCACATGAATGTCTATTATAAAACAATGAACATAAAATCAATCCCATACAAAGAAAATGAAAGTAGTAAAATTAATCACAAACTATCTTAAGAAACAGTCTGTGTCAGATCTTTGCAATAACATCATTGCACATTTCTCTTGTTATCTATTAAGCCCACAAGAATATCATAAATATCTTCCTTTATAAGATTTGATGAGGCAGAAAGACCTTCCCTGTTGGTCATCAAATTAAGATGCAGTATGATTTTACAATTTGTTCCATCTTAGAATTTGGCTGTATTCTATCTCTCTGTGATTTCCCAGAGCCAACCACTTCAGGGTGTTTGGGTCTCTGCCAGTAACCATGGCACAGATGCTTTTAATAAAGGGAGGTAACTACCTTCTGGAAAATCTCCTTGCTTTATTAGAACTTTCAAGAGATATCAATCCTATTTTATTGGTGTTTTAAAAAAAAAAAAAAAAAAGAAAAGAAATAAGTAGTCAACAGAGTCTAGGTAGTCTGCTTTGTATCCCTTCTACTGTTTCATAAAACAGAGTACTGCATTTCTCATGAAAAGGGTTCATGCAATTCCGCAACCATATGCTGAATGCCTATTCTGTGCCAAACTGCACTGGGCACCAGAGCCACAGACAAGGCGCCCACCCTGCCTGGAGGTGCCACACAAAGGCAGTGGAACATTATAAAAACTGAACCAAAGGCCAAAATTAATCTGTGATGCATGTGGAGGTCTCTGTATAAACGTGCTACTTGGTAGAGGATTTGAAAGTACATGAAATGGGTGTTAAGTAATTTTATTATATATGGAATAATATGTACTGATAAAGCTTCACGGTGGAAAAGTGACCGATCATTCTATCAATGATATAGGGAAAACTGGCAATTTTATTTTATTTTATTTTATTTTTAAACTGGCAATTTTAAAAAAGTATGTTATACTAACCTCAGAAATAAAAACACAAGAAAAGTAGATTAAGTAATAGCTAGTTAAGTTAGGAATATAGGAAATGGAAGAAAATGTATATATGCAATGATCACAGGGTAAGGGAGGAATTCAAGGTACAAAGGTATGGAAGAAAGAACAAATATCAGGTCTGACAATGTAGGAAAGTAAATTATACATAGAAATTTTATAAAATTAAAACACAAAGGGCAAACTTGATAAAATACCTGCAAAATAAACAGCAAATTCATATCCTTAATAATCAAAGAACTCTGGTGATTTATCTCATATGACTAACCAGACACTGAGACACTCACTTTCAAACTTGCCTAGGGTCATCTAGTAATTGTTGGAAAAGGCAAGATTCCTAGTCTCACACAGTTTGCAGTCTTAAAGAGAGAGAGGTTAATCACTGATCTACCAAAGGAATGCAAAATTATAACAGTGCTGTTATGGATTGAATCTAAAATGCTCCCCTAAGGTCCCGTATGTGTGGAAGGTGATGGGACCATGAGGATCCCATACTCCCTGGTGTTAGAAGGTGGAACCTGGGCAGGAGGGATCACAGAGGGGACCGGGTGCACAACCAGGAGGGCATGTATGTCCTTGCCTCTGGTTCTTCCCTTCTTTTTTTCCTGGCTGTGGGTTGAACAGCTTTTCTGTGCTGCGCTCTTGTACCACGTGTTGCTGCCTTGAAGCCAGCCAACTTTGACCTGAGTCCACTGGGGACTGTGAGCCAAGTAAACCTCTCCTTTCAGTTGTGGCTGTTGACTGTTTTGTCTCAGTGTCAGGAAAGTGGCTAAGACAAGTGGTAATAACCAGTAACTTGAGATCCATTCTGGAGGGACTGAAGGAAAGCTTGCTTCAAGGAACCATGAATGAATTGATGATTCAAGTGAAGTCAAATGATAAAAGAGGAATAGAGGAATGTTCCAAGGAGAGGGAACAGCCTGTGGGAAAAACCCTCTGGTGGAAGGAAGCCCTGCATTCTGTGGGGGACTGATGGAGGTACAGCAGAGAAAGAACAAAGAGAGCACACAGTGAGTGAACCCTCAGAGCTCTAACGTGCTACAGAGAGGCCCCGCTTAGAGATCAGCAGTCTGAGCACCCAAGAGGCAGGGCAACCTGTCCAAAGTCGCAGCAAGTAGCTGGTGAGAATCTGAAATCAAACTTAGATCTTTGGGCAGCAGAACCCCGGGAATTATTCTGCCATATTATGTTTGCTTAGAACAGTGGATTTCAAGCTTTTTGAATGGCAGAATATTACGCAAAATTTCCAACAAATAACAGGATCCAAATATTGGAGTAATATAAAGATAGTTTTAATGTCAAAGTACAATATTTACTTGTAAAGCCACTCCACAAGAAACCCATGAAAATACAAGGCAAATATATTAAACACTTGTCACACAGTAAAAGTGATTAGATTGAATGGGGTTAGGTTGGCTTTTAACACATCAACAAAAAATAAAGGCTGTTCTAATAACACAAAAATTTGAAGTCTGGATGCTAACTGATATTTGTAGTTTTATATCAAATTCAGCTTACAATGTTTCCCTGTAGTTTGGATTTCTTTCTGTTTCTGTAATATAAGCAAAATCCTATTTCATATTATAAGCAGCTTGTGTAAATAGTAACATTTTAAAAGTCTAGATGACAATCTCAAAATATTATTTAATTAAATTGAAAGAAGCAGAAAGTCTAGTTTAAGAAATAAATCATTAAAACTATTTAACAAATATCATGTCTCTTCAATGCCAAGAATGGAAGCTAGAAAGAGTCAGTAACAGGCTCTTCAGGTCACCTTGCCATACTGTGGGCTGTTCCGGTGTCCCTACCAACGCCTCAGATTTCCAGGAAGGGATCTCTCACTCTGCCCCGTGTGCCTCCTTGCCTTTTCAGGCTAATTTATTCCACCAGTGACACTTTACCTGCGGTGTTAAGCATGCCCATCCTGCAGTCTTGCATTGCCATACTGAGCTTGTTTGGTTTGTGACAGAAAACCAGTGAGGCATGCAAACCCGTGAAAACAACTAACTCCACCAGAGGAAATTCAACAGAAATGAATTTTTACCAGCGTCTTGCCACAACTACCCTCCCCCCAGGAACTTCAGTAGGAGAAAGTCAGTTTTGTAACCAACAGTTTACATACTATTCAAATTACTAAAAGCAAACAATAAAACCCTCTGCAATTTAAAGACAATAATTTATTAACACTTTTAATTAGAATCATGTTACAACGTTGTCCTAAAATGCAGCTTATGTTCTGACTTGGCCACCTACATAGCCTTTGGGAAATAGCTTTTCTTCCCTGTTTTTATTTTTTATTAGTCCATGTTTACATTGCACAATGGTTACATTCCTTGTGAGGAGTCGGTGCATGTGCATCTGCTCTTCAATTATATTTGGGGCTTCTCATCTAAGAGAAGCCATGCAGTATTTAAGTTTGGGTGTCTGATTTATTTTACAACATTATGGTCTCCAAAGTTCATCTGTTTTCCTGCAAATGACTCACCTTTTTCTTTATGGCAGAGTGCTACTCCACTGCGTATAACATCATGTTTCCTTTATCCGTTCATCTGCAACAGTGTTATGAAGAGCCTCACCTCTTCACGCTGGTACTCATTTTGTACCACTTGTACAACTTTTTTATTCACTTTTTGACATTTTGTTTCATATTGTGTTAAACCTACAGGAAGTGAGAAATATCTTTTCCTCACCCTTCACTAGCTTTCAGCTGAGACCTTTGTAACAAAAGAGACAGATTAACATGAAAAAAGCATACAAACATATATATCACAATTTTCCCCTGACACAGGAGACTTGGTTAAGAGACGAAGACTGCAGGAATCAGGCCAAGCTGTGTGTTTTCTGTGTTAGATTTGAGGCACAGTGGACCATGAAGGAGAGCATAATCATAGGACAGAAGGGCGCGATCTAATGGTCCTACACTGGGATACCTTAGCCAGGCCTGTGGGACCAGATCCTTCCTCTGGTTTGTGTCTTTGGCTTCTTTCCTCTGGGTGTAGGGAGGGCACATAATGAATGAGATATTACAACCTGCTTCCGGGAAAGGTCAGAAAACCCTTCCTACATTTCATGACCTCCCTCAGTGAAGGTGAGAGGAAGGTCAGAGAGCCTTTCTCCGTTCCACTATTTTCTTAAATGCCAAGAGGCTGTATTTTGGGTAGTGTGCACTGAACCTAATCAAAACTACTTTAATCATTCCTACTGTGTGACAAATGATTAACATGTTTCCCTCATGTTTTTCTGCACAAACCTACTGGACAAAGAAGGAAAACCAGCAGGAGCAACTTTCTCAAAACACTGACTTTGTAAAGATCACACATAAGCTCAGTCTTTGAACTAATTTATCACTACTGCTGAATTCATGTTCTTAAGTTTTTCTCTAGTTTATTACAACGTGGTTCTAATTGTTTTTTCAATAACAGCCTACTCATCTGAAATACTCGTTAGCTTACAGTTTAATGAGCTTTTTCTGGAGAAAAATGTGTTTCTTCCTCACAAACACGATAACACATTTTTCTTGCTTTAGTTTTTCTTCTGTAGCGTATATGCCAAATTAACCTGAGAACCTTATTTTTATACTCATGACGTTTTGTTTTAAAATAGAAAACTTGGCACAAAGTATAGAGCTACTGTGCAAAAATTTCATGCCTAAAGTTTTATGAGGACTTCGGTGCTTTGTATCACCCTAAAAAGTGAACAGTTGCCTGGTGTTGCATTAAAATGCCCTAGGTTGATCCCCCCAGCACTGCAAAAGAAAAAAATGTGAATCCTATAATAACGCCCAGTGCAAGTTTTCAAACGGCTTTCTAAAAGATTCTTCCGCGTGGTGCTTTCATTTTGCTGCCTGTGAAGTGTGGTGAACAAGGCTGAGATAATACATTGGTGCCAGTATATCATCTTTGTCTCTCCTTTATGTCTTTGCAAGTCATTAACAAATTTTCTTTTCAAGCTTCGGGTTTCAAAAAGTAACTTCTCTCCAATTTAAGAGCTCTGTCACACATCAGTTTTAAACAGTAATAGCTCTGTGTTTAGTCATAGATAATAATGTCCCAAAACACATGAGTGTGTGCAATACAGCAGAAGAATTTAATCTTGATAGTTCTGCTGGTGAGAGATTTTTTTTCTTGCTATAAGAAATCTTAACTTCGAATGACCAACAGATAACACGTCTGTATGTACATGATAAGCCGAGACCCAAGCTTAAAGCCTCTCTTCCTGCACTGGTTAGTGCTCCTTTCCAATAATATCTTCTGGTGCTAATTATCCTTAATAAATATGCAACATACAGACTTACATTACTCTCAGTTCCAAAGTCTTTGCTTTCCAGCGGAACAAAACCCCTAGTACCAAAAGAGTGTTCAGTCTTAGCTGTTGTACTGAATCTAGATTTTCTCGTACTATGGGCTCTCAACGTTATATTAACTACTCTTAAATTGTGGAGTAGGCTTCATGGGTATTCCCTTATGTTTATATCATACATCTTTCTGTCCCTGTCCCCTCCATTCACTCAACTTACTTTTTACTTATTCTGTAGAAGACACTTTTGTAAAACACTAAAAAGTAACTGAATGTAAATTGGAGTGCTTCCCTGGCCCCTCTTCAGTTGGCCCTCTATAGGCAACAGTTCCAACCACAGCAAGTGTTTCTTAAATAAATTGCGTGTCTGCTGGACGTGTACAGATTTTACAGTATAATAACTATTTTCATAGTATTTACATTGTATTGTGTACTATGAATAGTCTAGAGAATTTAAAGTATGTGGGAGACTGTATACAGGTTATACTATGAAACACTATATCACCCTGCATAAGGGACTTGAGCATCTGCAGATTTTGGTATCCACAAGGGTCCTAGAATCCATCCACCAAGGATGCTGGAGGGATGACTGTATGTTATAGTTTAGGTCTACAAATGTCGCTCCAAAATCTCATTTGTTCAGAGGTGGGATTTTAGAAGGTGAACTGATGCTGTACCATCAGTGGGTTGATACATTGATAAGTTCATAGCTAAAAGTGTGTCCTGGTTATTTTTCTCTCATTGCTAAGACAAAATACCTGGCACCCAGAATAAAAGAAGGAAAGGTTTATTTAGCTCACAGTTTGTGGAGGTTTCAGCCCACACTTGGCTGGTTCTGAGGCAGAGTGGCACACGGCGGAGGGCAGCAGTTCATGGCAGCAGAACACAGGAAAAACAAGAGCAAAAAAAGCAGAGTGAGAGAGCAAGCCTCTTTCACCCCCTTATATTGTCTGTAAGCTGCCCGCCTCAGGGCAAGTGGAGCCCTCACACCCATAATCCCAGCGCTGGACCGAGGATCACTCAAAAACTCTGGAAACCTGCCCCATGACCGCACGAGGCTTTTGGGGGGATGTCTATACATGAAACATAACAATGTGGTTAGGAAGTATAGTCTGGGTTAGATGTGTGTCCTGGGGATATGACTTTGCATGGTATATCTTCCTCCTGGGTTTCTTCTTTCTCTTTCTGCTTCGTGCCCACCATGCCCTTCCATTACGCCATTCTGCCTTGGAGCCAGCCAACTATGGGCTGAATCTTCTGAAAGCTACAAGCTAAGACAAACCTTTAAGTTTTGGATATCAGGGATCATATCCTGGCAACAGGAAAGTGACTAGTGCATTGCACCAAAAAATTATATCAATATGATTGGTGCTTCAATAGATGGCTACTCTGGGTACTATGAGGTGTTCTCAAGTATGCCTTTGGCAGAAACTTGGAGGTTTAAGAACCCCTCCAGGAAGACAGATGGTGTCACAACTGTAACCTGAAGGACAGTAAGAAGAAACTCCTCGGTTATTAGTCAGAGGTGAGGTAGAAGAGTGAGCACTGGAATGCAGTTCAGTACACCCAAAGCTGTGAGACTGGGAATAAGAGCCAGAGCGGAGGAAGCAGAGCTGAGAATTCTGGGTTAGTGTGGAGGAAAGAGTAGCCACTGAAGGCTCTCTTGCCCAGAAGTGGGAGCTCACTCTGGCCGCTACATGACAATTAGAATGGAGTAGAGCAGTAGTAGGAATGCGGCATCCAGTAGACAGCTGTGCAGAATCTGCAGCACAGTCTGAGTGCTGTGGGAACCGAGGTGCCAGCAGGGAGATAAGGAAAACTAAACAGTCTTTAAAAATAAAAGCAAAGGAACTTGAAAATGCATTGAATTATTTTTAAAATGAAGAGAGAGGTGAGAGGTAGCCAGAAAAAAGAAGCTGTCAAATGACATAGCCAGGATTTGGGCTGCACAACTAAATCAGAAGAACAAAGCATCAAAACATTATAGGAATTATTTTCAAGCTATTCATCTGCAGATATGTTAGGCATATAGGCACAACCATGACTATAAATACACATTTACTTCATTATTCACCATAATAAATTTTTAAGGCTTCTTGAAGTTTTATGTGTAATTGGAAGTTTGCATAATATTTCATTTTTAAGGGTATCATTTGCCACAGCCTTTTGACATTATTATTCTGATCGTGAAAATAATTTCCTTGTGAGGAAGCATTCTTGCCAGAACACCTAACCACATACTTGAAACATCAACTGTCATTAGTCTAATATTTCATCTTCCTTAAAGAGTGCCTTACATTAAAGGTTTTGCATGTTAAAGGTTGGAAAAGATGCTCTCTTTCTTTTTCAGTAAGTAAATGCTACATGCAAGTCTAATATGTTAAAATAAAAAAAGACTATTTCAAGTAAGGAGCACATATGTTAAATGGGCAGTTATTTTAAAGATACTCAAAGCCAGATCTTGATTTTAGAACTTAGTTTTGAATAAGTTCCATAATTTTGCTCCTCTTTCCATGAATTTTAACTAAATGTCCGGTTTCTTTTTGAAATCCTTTGATCATCTGTTATGGATAGCACCACAGGCAGTACTGATGGCCTGTTTACATAAATAACATTGACAATGCTATCCAATATCAAGTTCACTTGTTCCGAAAGAAGAAAAAGAAAAGAATTACTCTTGGGATTTAGATGAAGTGTTTCACTAACAGAGGGCTCCAAAAGAATATTGGCATCAAAGTGAAGGTATGATGGTGACTGGCCAAGAGAACAACTGAATAGCACTTTCTGATTTCAAGGGTTTAATATTTTCATTTTTAATAAATAAACAACAGTGATTACAATTTTTTCCTGGAATAATGAGATATATTAAAGGAAGTATTACAAGAGAACATTTCCTGTCTTACTTGGAAATTTCAATGTGCGCATAACTTCACAGTGATTTCAGTACCATGTACCATTTTTTTATCCCATTTTGAGGTTTTAATTGAAGAATTTGGGCTAGGTTTAATCAACTGTGCCATATACAAATGTGTAGGTGCTCTGTGTACAGAGAGAGAAATATACATCTCAAAGGAAAACCTGCCTTAACCTCACAATCTCTAGAGGAAAGCGAGGTGGTAACAAGATTTCAAAAACAAATGCTTGTGAAATATTTTTCATTACAATACACTGAAGTAGAGGTACATCCATTAGCATATGCTCATATAGAAGCACGCTATGTACAGCAGTTAGACCTGGCTTCAAATCTTAAGGACCTAATAGTGTAATAAACAAAAAAGCATAAAGTGGAAATTTATTAAAAGACTTATAGAAACTGCAGGGCGCAAAAAAGACTAGTTGAGGCCTACAGAAAGAAAAGCCAGAAAGCTTTATGAAGGGTTACTCTTTCAGTGGAGGATAATAGGGGTAATCTTAACATGTAGAGAAAAGGACCTAGATACTGAAGTTTTTTTAAAAAAATAGAGATTAAAAACATAGATCTACACATGCATGCAACCATACTTTTGAGTCAGGAACCTCCCTGATAATATCTAAGCCTCAGGACAACCCTGTGAGGCAGACAGGTTTTATCACATGTCAGATATGAGGAAACAAGTTCAGAAGGCTTCTGGTGTCACCAGGCTGGTCAGTGTCACATGCAAGCTGCTGGATTCCACAGCCCAAGCTGTCTGATCATTTCTACCTCATGCTTCTTAATGACCTGAGACACAAATTTGCAGGACAAATAAAGGAAGGAGCAAAAGATTGTCTGCTGAAAGGCAAGTGCTACAGTGACCCAAATGGAAGGAAGGTTTTCTGTGTGTATTTACCCGAGGAAGGTAGAGTGTAAGGGAATGATAGTCATAGGTGGCGTATATCATACACTGCCTGTGTGCAGCACTGACCACTGTGCCGAGAACTTTGTGCCTTATTTAATCTAACAACTATGTATTGTTTCATTTTTAGGTGAGGAACGAAAGGCACAGAGAAAAAGAATAAGCCATAGAGTTAGCAGATGGCAGTGCTAGGATTCAACTAACTGTTCTTAGATCTCAGACAAAAGCCTATGCTTTTAAGCACTAGACTATAGTGCACTAGAAAGCACCTATACGATACATACTGTGTGTGTGCATGTGGAAATATATAGATGGATGTGTGTGTGTATATGTATGTATGCATGTATGTATGTGTATATATATATATATATATATATATATATACATACAGTCATCAAAATATCCAGTGAATGTTTATTTTGTTTTATACAGGGTCTTGCTATGAAGTTGAGGCTGGCCTTGAACTCATTATGTAGCCCAGGGTGACCTTGACTTGGCTGGCCTTGAATTCTCCTGCTTCAGCCTCCCAAGTACAGGGATTACAGATAGGCACTACCACACAGTGAATGTTAAATTTTTCAAGCACACTTATCCCATCCTGTCTGTCACTTTCGGAAGCACTTCTGGAAGACCTCATTTGTGTCTTCCTTTGCACTATTGTGGCGGCCTCAATGTCTTGGAAGGATTCAAAATGTTTCCCCTTTATGGGTATTTTTGACTTCAAGGAAGAAGCAGATCTTGTGAATAAAGTGGATGCAGATGTGTGGTGATGGTTTTGTGAACCTGACTTTGTGTGGAATGTCACTCAGCAGCAGAATTCACCATATTTTTAATCACAACTCATAAAGACATTCATGAAAGAGGAGCTCTAGAACTTCAGGATAACTATCTTTGAAGCAAGGAGTATTTGGAGGGGCTTTGGTAGCAATGTGTCCTTCACTATAATAAGCTTAAAAATAATAATAATTCTTTAAAAATCTAACCATTCACATGTTTTTGATCATACTGCTTTATTTTGTGTGCACACCCAAATATATTTCATGCCCATTTGTCTCCAGAAATATGTGTGTTGACCTGTCTGGACTTAATAGAGCTTGTGACAGTGGTGATTACTTTCCTTGGTATGAGCTATTTTCTTCCTTCAGTCGAACACTAAAAAGCATTTACTGGGCATCTGCCTTCTGGCAGGTGCTCTGTAGATAACACTATTCAGGGCTAAGACATAGTCCCTATGCTTTCATACCCCAGCCTTTCCAAATGGATAGGAACTTAGTAAATCAATAATGTGGAATTGATGTGCATTGTTTTATTTCTAAAGCTATTTGCTACTGTTGTGTTCAGTTTCTGTACTAAGAATACAGAGAGAAAAGAGTTTTAAATCATTAGCTTAAAATGGTTTGACTTGCAAAAATCTACTAGTTTGCCAAACATCAATAAATTAATAAGCACTGTCAGCTGATGAATATATGCCATATTACAATGTCACTGTCACAGCACACTCACTGGGAAACTGATGAAGTACAATCTTTAGCGTTTTTCAGTTTCATTGATACTTCACAAGATCCTATTTTTTAATGCATTTCCTATTCTCAATTTTGTGTTCATTCATTTGCATTCATTTCCTTAAAGAGTCTTCCTTCTAAATTTTATAATTCTTAGGACCCCAAATTGCCTAATTTACTCCTGGACATTCTTAATTTAAAGACACTCAATGGTTTGGAATTAGTCATGAATTCACACACAAAAAGGAAAGAATTAGCTTTTTCCCGTCTCTGTTGAGCTGGGAAGCATTAAACCATTTCTCTTTCATTTATTACATCGTAAGTGCCACTGTGAAAGACAGTAGAAACCAAGCTTCAAATCAGCGATCACTTGTCCTTGTGAAGATGGGTACAAAGGGTCTGGGAGCAACGAAGTGACCAGGCCCAGAACCAAGACCTCCCAGCACCACAGCCGCTGCTATTCCAGATCGCCACCGGGTGACTCCTAAGTTAATTTTTTTATGCAAACTTGGAACACTCTACTAAGTTAAACTTACGAGGCAGACTGTAGACATTACTTCCATTTTCCTGGTGTGGATGCTGACACTGAAAACATCGTTTATTTGTTTCTTTGATTCATTTTGGCAATAGTTGCAGTGAAAAATGGTTAGTGGAAATAAACATATATTTACAGTTTTTGCTTTCCAGGGAAAATTATCTTTCAAAACTGTAATACTTGAGAAATCTTTACTTTTTAGTAGGACTGCATCTAATGCACATAGCAAATTCAGTGCACAGTCCAGATGGCAACTTCTTAGTGTAATAATGGCATCAAACTTACCATTTAAGCTTATTTAATTTTAAGTACAACTTTATTATTCTTCACATTGAAGTGTTTCATTACTTTATAGATTTTTTTTTAACTTGACTGCTAGGCAATAATAAATGGATTAAGTGTATTTTTTCCCAAATTATTCATTCACTCAAGAAATGCTTTTACATTACCAGATATAAGCATGCAAGATTGATCAAAAATTAAGCATTAACTGTTCCTTTCAATAAACCAATAGAAATTAGTAGTACAATTATCTTAGCTGTCTTGTGTATGTGGATATATATTTTTTCCTTTCCTTCTTTCTTTCTTTTCTCCTTTTCCTCATCCCAGTTGTTCTTTCCTGTTGAGCAGCTTCTTTATCTTTCACAATATCTAGGTATGTTTTGAATTTTATTTAGTCTTTCAGGTTCTTACACTAGGGAGATAATATGATATTTACACGTGATTTATTTCACTTATGAGTATGGTCTCTAGTTGCATCCATTTACCTATAGAAGTTTCTTTCTTTATAGCTGAGTAATGCTCCATTGTATAAAAATACCGCACCTTTTTTATGTATTCCTCGGTTGGTGGGCATTTGGGTTGTTTCCAAAATTTAGCTATGACAAAATGCGCTGTTATACATTGGGTGCACATATATCACTGTGGTATGATGTTTTTAATTCTTCTGGAAAAATACCTAGATGGGGGCCAGCTGGGTCAGATGGGATCTCTAATCCTAGTTTTCTGGAAATTCTGTATCATTTTTAACGCTTTTACAATTTTTTGTTCTCTTCAAAATAAAATAAAATAAAATGCCTTACCATAAAAAAGAAATATTTTTAAACTGCTGGGCATGGTGGCATTCACCTATAATCCCAGTACTCAGGCAGTTGGGGCAGGAGGATCACTGTGAGTTTGAGGCCAGACTGAATCACACAGTGAATTGAAGACAAGCCTGGACTGTATAGTGTAAGACCCTGTCTCAAAAAGAAAAGAAAAGAAAAGAAAAGAAAAAGAAACGTTAAATGTTTTTAAGATTGTTGAGCTATGTTCAAGCGAACAGCAGTGAATTAGATAAAAGGTCTCTATGTTGATAAGGGGAGACTGAAATACCACTTTTATCAGAGTAGTAAATATAACTATTAGCAGAATATACATTATTTTCACTCTTACTTGCAGCTTGTAAAACTTGTCAGTTATTTCTCCAAGATATTGGATTTTGCAACTCTGGCCTGGAGTTGCCATTGATTGCTGGTAGAATTTATAGAAATCTCTGTTGTGAGGCCATATCTATGTCTCAGAGCTATCCATATGAAAATGGTCAATACAATTTAACCAGTAGTAGTTTTTTGATTGTCAGTGGGAACATCTGAATCTTTGGCCTCACAAATAGTTATACAACAGGCCCCTATCCCTGTGGAAAAGTGTTTGTTCCTTTATAGCTCACAGGCTCTGTGTTTGCATGTTGGGCCTGATGTTCTGGAAGTCATTTTCTCTAGCACTGGGGTTATTTAATTCCAACGACTGGTTTGAATTTCTTTTAAAACTGTAAGTATATAGGATTACATTTAATTATTGGTTTATGTACAGCAGCATTGCTGCACTGAGCTGCAAGGAGCCCATTATAAATGCTCCTTTGTCTTGAGTAAATACTCATTCAGTGGCAGGCTGGATGAGGTCCCATGAGTCTCTGAATCCTGAGGTCTAGACAAAGATTTGGAGATATAGCTGCTATTATCTATTAAGCTGTTGCTGTCTGCAGAGTCCTATAAAATAGCTTGAAAACTGTAGTGTAAGTCAGGAAAAACAATGCCTAAATCTTGGACACTTCAACCAGATGGCTGGACTTTAGCAATTATGAGTATGTATTTGCTGGCAACACACAGTAAGACCAAAAGGCAGGCGTTCCAAGGGCTCCCTGATTCAGTGTTCCAGGGCTGGCCATGGCACAGACTAAAGCATTACTGTGCATTGTGTGAAGGGAAGGTACAGTAGTGTCGGTCACATTCTGGCTCAAATCCCCCCCTGAAGGTGACTGCTGGGTAAAAGAATGCTTTTTTTAAAGTGCACCATGATCTCTCAGAAGTTTCTGAGGAGGAGAAGCTGTCTGAGTAGGGAAGGAATGTTCTCAACCTCCACTCTATGCATTATTTTGGAAGATCATAGTCTTCATGTTATATTCATGCAAGACCTGACAGTTTGACAAGTCACATTCTCCTATCCATGATGCACTCCTCATAAAAACCATATGGATTTTATGAAATATAAAGAAATCTGTGAACACCCCCTGTAAGGCAATACTGGGTAGGGAACTCTCTCAGGATTATTCCCTGACTTTGCTGGTTGTCACAACCAAGAATATTAGGGATAGTAGAAACGATGTCATTAAACTCAGCAGCATAGTGCTCTACTGAGAAGAACCTTCTACCACCGAAATGTATGTCAAGAGTAGTAAGGAACAGCATGTGTCAGCAAATATGAGCACTGTATAACGCTCCCACTGCCACAGATTTCAGAACATTTTTGGGATCTCTCTGCTGCCTGAGACAGATGGTCTCTGACCTGCAGTGACTTCATTCAGAGCCACAGCCACAGAATCTGGGCCTGTGTCCAGTCACTAAATGGAATCCCGCAGATCCTGTCATGATCTGCTCCCTGCCACCTTCCCCAGTCAAAAGACTTTCTACTTCCCAGTCCTCCCAATTATCTGAATCCCATGCGCCTGTAGCCATTCTTAACTCCTTCCATTTCCTTAGTCACCTTTGGACTTTTTGCCTCCAGTACATGGTACCTAGAATAAACACCCTCCCACCTTATCTTGTGCTTCAACCTCTATCGAATACTTACTATTAGTTCCTTTCTCCTTTATCCAAACAATGCATTATTTAGAAATTTTTCCATGCCTAGCAGGAAGTGACCAGTTTTCCTGATCACCTATGAGGAATCCCTTTCTCACACGCATTCGAATTCTTCCCCTCTTTCTCAACACCAAGAAAAAGGATGCATTATGAAGTATTATAATCTCCATCCTCCTTGTGGACCTCTTCCTGGATCCTTGGCTTTACAGATTACCCTCTCAAGATCTAGCACTCTCCAGCTAAGAGAAGCAATTTTTTCCTCTTAATGTCTTATGACTTATATGGAACAGCTGTGCTTTTTAGAGTGAAGACACAATCACCAAATGGCTGGCACCTCCTTTCTTCCACAAAGCCACACACCTACTAGGCCACATTGCAGGTTTTGGAGTATGCAGTGCCAGTATAATGGCACAGTGTAATATATCATTTGGTAGGTGTCTTGATTACTTTTCTCTCACTGCTGGGAAAAAAATACCCAAAGTTGAAGAAGGAAAAGTTTACTTAGATCACAGTTTGTAGAAGTTTCAGTCCATAATCAGCTGGCTCCGAGGCAGGGCAGCATGGCACAGGGGCAACAGTTCAAGGTAGCAGAAGACAGTAAAAATAACAAGACTAAAAGGGGGAGAACAAGCCTCTTTTCCTCCCTTATACTGTAAGCAGGCTACCCTGGGCCCCTAGGCCCGTGTAGCACTCACACTATCTCTATGCCCTCCTCTTGTACACAATGAGGCTGTTTACAAAGTGAGGACCCTGACCCCCTGTTGAGTTGCTTAGTTAAACTTCTGAACTTCTCAAGTTGACACAATGTATCAGCTATTTCAATCCACCACTTGTCAATCTGGCAACAAGACACATTTCTTTAAATCAGTCTCCAGATACAAACGCATGCTTATTTTTATCCTTGCACAACTTGAACATTATAATACAGGTTTAACAATCCTTGAGAACCAATATTAAGTCTATCAACATTATACTACATTAGAACCATAACATTCTGCCCCTGAATCCCCAAAGACTCATGTACATGCCTCTATGCAAAAGGCATTTAAACTATCTCTTTGGCCCCAAGAGTTGCCAATGTCCTAACAGTTTTAGAACTGCTGAAAGTCCAAGTCCCAAGTCTCCTTCGAGATTTAAGGCAAACTCTTAGCTGCAAGCCCCTGTACATAGGAAAAGCTAAACACTTACAACATTCAATGGCGCACCATAAACATTTTCATTCCACAAGTTACAAACAGATGGATAGAAAGGATGCATAGAAAGTTCAAAATCCAGCAGGGCAAACATTAAGTCCTGTAGTTCCATGTCCAGATCTAAGGCAATCTGTGACAAGTTATAAGCTGGAAAGGGCTTGGGTGGCTCCACCCCTATGGCACTCCCAGTGGTTGTAGCTCCCGTGGTTTCTCTCTTGGGATGGCTTTGCTCTCTCCTTGTGGCTTTCTTTAGACTATCCGCCTTTCTGGCTTCTCCAAACTTCTGGGGTCTCCATTGCACCTTTGGCTTCACCTTCACAGCTTCACACACTTCCCTCTCAGGAACACACCTTCTGAAATTGGGTTGGAAGCCTTTTTAACCCCAAGACTCTGCATTCTGCATGCACCTAAAACCAGTGGCATGTGGATGATGCCAAGGTTTTCTGCCAACTGGAGCAGTAGCCAGGATTTCCTCTCTCTTGGCTGTAGGGGTTAAGTGCCTGGATCACTGAGAACTCTGAATCAATTCTGAGGGACAAATTTTCTATACTGCCACCATTCTGGAACAGAGTGCTCTGCAGCTTTCTCCTCAAAGCAAAGTCTTTCCCCTTTGCAGTTTTGAGGCTGCAAAGGATAGAGACTTGCTGCTTCTTATGATGCCCTCGGCCATCTTTAATATTCTCCTCTCCCTTCTCAGCAAGCGAGATCTCTCAGCTCTATATTTGTAGTCCATAGCTTTGCTATAGCTTCCTTTCTGGCCAAACTCACATTTTAAATCATCCTGCTGGGCTCTTTGCTCTTGATTCTCAATATATCTGGCTAAAAACCCTCATCAATAGCCATACCACTGCCTCAACATTAGACTACCTTGAAATTTCTTCTGCCAGATTAATTAGTCTGCTACCTTAATCTGAGTCTCAGGCAAAGTCTTTGGACACAAACAAAATGCAGACAAACTTTCTGCCAAGCCATAACACACATCATTTGGAGTCCACCAACCCATGCAATCCTTCTTCCTAGCAGAAACCTCCTGAGTCTGGTCTTTACCAGCACTATTTCTATCAGCCTTCTGGTCTTTGAGCTCTAACTAGAATCTCCCATACAGAGCAGCCTAAGACATTCCAGTGCTCCTCTTTCAGGTGACATCTTCAAACGCTTCCAAACTCTTCCCACAACCCATTCTCAAAGGTTCTTGAACCACATGGTGAAGTACAGTCACAGCAATGACCCCACTTCTCTGGTACCAAATTCTGTCTTAGTTACTTTTCTCTCACTGTTGGGAAAAAAATACCCACCACACAAATTTAAAGAGGGAGAGGTTTATTGAGTTCATACTTTGTGGAGTTTTCAGTCCATAATCAGCTGGCTCCAAAGCAGGGTGGTATTGCACATGGGCAACAGTTTAAGGCAGCAGAAGACAGCAAAAGCAACAAGAGCAAAAGGGGAAGAACAAACCTCTTTTCCTCCCTTATATTGTAAGCAGGCTCCCCCCAACCCCCCACAGCAGGCGTAGCACTGACACCATCTCTATGCCCTCCTCTTGCACAGGATGACGTCCACAAAGTCAGGACCCCAGCCCATTGCAAGTCACTTAGTTAAACTTCTAGAAACTGACACTATCAACCACTGCATTCTTACTCCCTCAGCTCTACGGTGACACTCAAAAATAGAAGTAAAATGTGCCACAGAACTAGTAAGGGACAGGTTTGGGATTTGAATTTCAATAATGTTCAGTTCTCCCCTTGATATGCACCATTCCATTTGCCGTTTATGCTGCTTGCTGTTTTCTCTAACACTAAGAGTCTATGGACTTCACCTATAACAAATCACCATGTATAATTTAAATAGTTATGGCTCTAGCTGTTTGCTGTCACAGGAGTATCTCCCTCTCCATCTCTGAAAACTCACCGCAGCTAGCTGTCAGCACTTGGAACTCTGAGATGATAAATAAAAGATGAAATTGTATTACAAAATTCACACACAATTTTTGTACTCTTTATCCAGACCACTGACGTATGTATTTGCATCTGTGATAGGGGCATCTCAGAGCTCCTATCAGAATTCTTTCTGAAGTGCCTGGACCCAGGTGTCTACTCTGTTCCTATAACTGGATACATGGGAGAGAGATACCCTGCCCCCACTCCTGTTGTATTCTATGCTGTGGATCTTCACAGGTACAGATTTTGCTAGCACTGTGCTTGCCCAGAGACTATAGTAACGATTTTACATAGTGAAAAATGCAGTTTGAAATGTGCTTTCCTGTGTATGTGTGTGTAAGTCAAGACTGACACAGTGGCTGAACCTGCATATCGTCTGACACCAGGATCTCCCTAAGGGGGTTCAATCAAGATGTTAGCAATTTAGCCATTCTAGTGCCCTCTACTGTCCTGGGCTAAAATGACCAAAAACACAGTGCTTGATTCAGACATTTGCTTAATAACTTACAAAAAAATTGCTTTCGGATTGAAACCAGGTTTTCCAAATTTCGGTTCATAATAAGTAGTTTTTAGACATTTAAAAATAGGGGTGCGTAATAAATGCCGAGAGACTCTCTGGAGATGGTGACAGCTGGCGCTTCTCTAATAGAAAGCATACACCATTGAGCTAACATTTTGTTCTCTGAAGAAGAAAACAGAGCTGTTAAAAGCTGGTAGGCTCATTTTCCAATAGCAATAGCATTAATATCTTTCAAGTCACTCCTAACCATAGCTAATTAGAGGTTTATGAGGGATGGCCTTCCTGGAGGGTCACCCCAGGTTATAGAGCCCACAGAGCTGCTGATGACTGTTGGCAACAGTGAGTTTGCTAAGAATTCTTGCTCAGCTCAAGATGATTATCTCTTTTTACTTCTGCTGCTGGTGTGCCTCTTATTTTGACTGGCTGAAGTTGGATTAGAACATGAGGCCAAGACTCAAAGGCAGTGCCAGTTTGTTGCTGGAGATCTGCACCGACAGATTGTTGAAAACTTATTAGTCTGACGTTTTAACAGCCTGCAATAGGATGGAAATCTTCTCTTTCACTGGAAAAGCTTAGGAAGGAAAACATGAGCTTGAGCTGAAATCAGCCCCAGCTCCAAATCTGCCATCCTCTGGCACCAGAGTGCTGAGGGCTGCCGCAGTGTTTAGAGGTTAAGTCCTGACTGTGCCACCCACGTGGTAGACAGGGCTGCACAAGAAATGTGGAGGGAGGCCATTGTAAAGAAGGAGACCCTGGAAATGCATCCTCCAGAGCAGGGAAACTGTGACATGCTCCACACTAAGTGCTAATGTCTTCAGCAGTAGCAGAAGCCAGCCTCCCATGAGGTTTCTGCTGGGTGGCTGGGGAATTCTTTGGGTCATAGCCATTGTGTGGAATAATTCCAGAAGAAGGAAGAAAGACCAACTCAGGCTTGTACTCTCTTTGGGATAGAAATACGCTCAAGGATTGTAGTGAAGATGTTTGATAAGAGATAGCTGGTGCCATTAAACTGTAGTTATTTGTTACAATGCCAAAAGTATTCTTTAAGCAGCCCAGCTCTGCAAAAGCAAACCAGCCCTCTCTACCCCAGTGTAGAAGTCTTAGATCACTACTGGCCCTGGCTTTCCTCCAGTTTCACCTGTGACTACCAGGTTGGTTAAGCCCTCTGCTTTTTTTTTTTTTAATAAAATAAAAGCACAAAAACTTATTAACAAACAGACACAAATTAGCATAAAAAATAGTACAATCAAAACTGATCTACAGACAAGATGACATGGACTCAACAGTGGTTGTTGCTTTACCTATGCTTTTGACCCACCACAGTTTTTCTCCTGTCCTTGATGGCTACTTGCGTGATCCTAGCAGGGCTTTGTACCCTGGGCTTCTCTGCCTGGAGGTTCTCTTTTACAGCAAATTCTTTTCTATCTCAGGCTTTCTGGATACCCTCTCTGATAGCTCCACCTTTGAAAGTACCTACCTCCTTCTCTTCTCTTGAGGACAGAGCTACCCTGAATCTCATATGATCTCGCCTCCACCCTCATCGTATAGTGCCTGCACAAATTAAGCCCTCAATGTGGCCCTTTTGAATCTCCATTTACTCATTCACTTATTTGACAGACACTAATGGGGTTCCACATGTTCAGGCCCTGCCAAGCTTTGGTGAGTTTTTTCTCAACAGAAGCTATGCTTTGATACTCCGTACACCTAAGCCACTTTCTCTCCAGCCCTGTCTTCTAGGAGTCAGGCTTTGGTTAGTAGCATTGAGTTCTCTGCTTAAAGAAACTGTGGTATGGAAAGTGATCCAGTTTTGAAATGTGTTCTCAGTGTCAAGTTTCATCCACACAAAACTGCTACAATGATGGTAACACTGGGTAAACATAAATGTTCAGGGAAAACCCATCCCTTGGCATGTTAACCTCGATAATTTCAGTATATCCCATAGAATTACAGAAAGGGATTCATCATTCATTCATTAAATAAACACTGGGAGTGCCCATTATATATCAGTCATTGTTGTAGATATGCGGGAATTCAGCAGTGAGCAGTGAAATAGATGCCGTCCCAGTGAATACATCGCCGTACAGGCATTTGCCTTGCTTACTCAGAACCTCACTTGAGAAGTTCACATGATCCACGGCCAACTTGCAGAACCAGAGTTCTTAGAGATGGGGTAAGAGTGGCAGCAAAGGCAGCCTTTGCTGGAGCTTTGTTTATTCTGCTTGTCTTTGTTGCTTCCAGGACAGACAAGATGTACTTCACTTTCCTCCAAAGCCGGCAACTTCACAGTAGTCTGACTGTGGTCATGTTTTTCTACCTCAGGAGACTTTTCTTTATGATTTTTCCCCAAAATGATTCTAGTGATATGTCAGGAGATCTTTCTGTTTGTTTTTGATTTAATGTTCTCTCAAATACAGTCGTGGAGATGTGAGCTTTTCTGCAGTTCTACAATAGCACCCAATATTGAGTCACTAATACAGAGGATGTCAAGAGACAATTGTGCAAATTACTTCCAATCCCTGGATCACCCTCATATGCTGTGTTCTTGAAATCAACAGTTCAGGGATACCTCCCGGTTCTCCAATTTGCCTCCTTGGTCCATCTGCCTCGTGAACTCACAGCCTGGTGAGGCAATTTTGCAGATTTGCACTAGAGTCATTTATGGAAGTCCCGCCTGTTGCTTCAAACTCCATTATGCTGTAAGCAATTGATTCACTATATTAAATTCCTTTCCATTAAAAAAAAAAACCTGTAAATTTGCAGAAGAGAATATCAAAGAATCATAACCTATTAATTACCTTCCAATAACATTTAACATTATCTGGTTCCAAACAACTATTATTGTCCCATCTGAGAGTGAGTCAAACTCTCAAGCAACAAGAAATTCTACCTGATTCTATTTGTTTGCCAAGGTTTTCTCCCTTCCAAAGATATAAAGACACTTTCTCTAAAAGGATGACTGGCTGGAGGTCTGCTGAGAGGCCCGGTGATAGCAAGTATATTCAGAAAAATAGAATAAAACTTAAAAATGTATGAAAGCTTATCTGAAAAACATTTGCTGGCCCAAAGAAGCTAGAAGTGCTCCTATCTGTTAAACACTGAGAACAAAATGTGAGATTTCACTGCTTTTAAAAACTTCTTTTGAGAGTCGGAGATATAGCTCAGCAGCACAGCACCTGCCTGGCAAGTGCAAGGTCCTGGGTTCAATATCTAGTAACAAAAAAAAAAAATTAAATAAAAACTTCTTTTGAGTATATAATACTATTGCTAATATTATGTATCAGAAACATTTTGAAATCCTGTAATACAATTGGATAAATATTATAAAGAATAATAAAATTTTGATAGCCTCCAAATAAAAATTTAACAGTGAAACTTTTTATATCCTCCAAAAAGAAAAAGATGCTTGCTGAATATTTAAAATTACTCCTAATATCAATGCTTGCAACTAAATTTATGATGAAAGTAATGAAAATTATAGTCTATTTAAGAAAAATATATTTTATTGTGCGTTTTACTGGATCACATGATTAAGTTAATGGAAATTATAGAGTTTTTAAAGACTGATAGCTTTAAAGATGTAGTATTTTATATATTTTTATTATTCTTTTTAGTTGACAGAATAAAAATTCCATATATTTATAGTGTACAGTGTGATGATTTGAAATACATACATTGTGGAATGGGTAAGGGCAGCTAATTAATACATACATTGCTTCACTTACAAGTAATTACCTTTTTCTGTGGTGAGAACACTTAAACTCTTATCAAGTATACAGTAGAGCGTGTTTAATATAGTTACCATATTGTTGGTTGAATCTCTTAAACTTATTCTAATTGAAATTTTGTGTCCTCTGACCAACAACTCCTGAGTATCCCTCTCCTCCTGGTGACCATAAGTATATGCCCTACTCCTGTGAATTCCACTCTTTCAGATTCCACACATAAGTGAGATCACATAGCATTTGTTTTCCTGTGCCTGGATTATTTCACTTAACGTAATCCTTTCCTCTTCATCCATGTTGCTGTAAATGACAGAATTCTCTCCCTTTTATGACTGAATAGTGTTCCATTTTGTATATATGCCACATTTTCTCTATCCAGTCAGCTGTTGATAGACACAGTTGATCCCATATCCTAGTTTTTAAGAATATTAAATGCACTATTTTGCAACATTCCTCTTTTTTCTCCAGAATAAATTCTAAATTTATATGTAATTCTAAGTTTAATATAAAAAATCTTAGACTGGGGATATAGCTCAGGGGCATAAGTGCCTGCCTGGCAAGCACAAGGTCCTGAGTTCGATTCCCAGTACCAAAAATATAAAAAATTTTAAAATAATAAAAAATCTTACCAAATGAGAATTAGTAACCAATTTATGAAAGGGTCTGACTTTTAAAATTAGAAATATTTCTTTATCCTTACTAAAAATATGGAATCAAAATGGGATTTTTAATGGATAAATTTATAAATTCTCATTTTCGTATTACAGTCTTATCTACCATAGTTTAAACTAGTACATTCTTGTTCATAATGAATTAAAACTAAATCTCCAGTGGTACTATAATTTAGATACTGTTACAGTTTTACAGATAAGGAAGAAGGTTTGGCACAACTAAGTAAATTACCTATGATAATACAATAGATAAGAGAAGGTACCTACAGGGTTTGAAATTAATTCAGTCTGCACCAGCGCCCAAGCTTATAGGTGGCAACACTTGCAAACAGTAAGCAGTTAACAGGTCAAAGAGCAAGCTGTTGACAGAGACAGTCTGCTTGGCCACAGCAAAAATGAGGCCAACCTGTGCAACTTGGTTAAGTACCAGGTCAGCTGTCGGTATTTATTCTCTCATTCGTTCGAAGAGGGTATTCTCTAGTGAGCGGTACTGTGTGTGCCTCAATTTTCTACTGCTGAAGGGCTACGATGAGAGTGTGAAACGGTACACAGACAGCACGTAGAACAATGCTTCAGCCATAGGGTGAGGGAGATAAGTGTCAAATACTTACCAGAGGACTGGTATGTTTAAACCACCAGAGTTACAACAGGAGGCCTGATGAGAATTCTTCACTATCTCTGAGGGCACTAGCCTTACACATGTGGGTCGTGTGCCCGACTTCCTATGTGCTTAGAAGGAGAGCACGTGTCAGAGGGATTGCCCTGTTGCTAGCAGGGCTCCAAACCCCTTGGACAGACACTACAATAGCTATTCCTTCCTAGCTGGGGACAATGTTCACTGAGAGAGATGGGCAGGAACAGGGTGACCTGGTCTCAGTATTTGAGGGACAGAAGACAAAGTGAGGCTGGAGTCCCTAGTGAGAGATGGGAATCTAAGAATTAGGTAGAATATTAATGAACAGAACTAGATACAAAGTCAGAATTGCCCAAGGAGGTGCCAGGATGGGGAGCCCCATGGAGCATAACAAGAGCCCTGAGGGGGGAGGCTTTCAGCCACTCAGAACCCTGCAGAACTCAAAACCGGCCCTAGGGCAGAGCCTGCGGTTTTCTAAGAGCTGGGCCCTGTGGTGTAGCCTAATTAATCTCCTAAACTGGGTCATCACTCTGGGTTGCACAGCAAGCAGGAGCCTGGCAGTGAGGGCCTGGTAAACACTGGCTCCAATGAAAAAAGGCCCTGGAAAGAATCTGGTTCCTTGTAAATCCTGAGAACAGATTCCTTTTTGGGCCTGGCTTTTAAATCTGTTAAAATCCTCAGAGAACTTCACCAAGGGGGTAATGGAAGGGTTGGTTAAAGGCGACTCCCTCACTTCCCATAGGTGCCAGGGAGACAAAAGGAAGGAAGAGGGGCACCTTGTCCTCCCCAGCAGGGCCACAGCACCTGCCCTCGCTCCTTGGTCGTGAGCTTGACTGGTCAGCAAACAAAGGCAGGTCATGACTGTTCAGAAATGCATGCTTCAGGGGCGTTTTAGGAATTTTCATGGCCAGGAAAGAAAGCAAGAACTTCTGGGCCTACCCTGACATGTTGGCTAAGAGGCACATGCAAGGCTTCCCTTGCCTGTAGGAATCAGGTGAAGTTATGTAAGCTTCGCCCACCATCCCCCCAGAAGGCCCTGCGGTGAACGAAGGAAAGCTCTTCTAAGGTAGCACATGTGTGGGCCTTGACTCTTAACAAAGGGTAGGAGAGCATTCCCGAGTCACTTCCTTATGAGACCTGGAATACAGCTTGATACAGCTTCCTAGCACTTTGTTCTGCCACAAAGTTGAAAACATTTAAGAAACTTCTGACCTTTCATTTAAAAATAATCATTAACTCTTTCAGGTCATAAAAAATACTACTTTGAAAAGCAGTTGATGCAGAAAATAGATGCCAGCTATTTGAAAGAGTTTCACCTCAGCCAAAACACAAACAGAACAGGAACAAAAGTAGAATCAGTGTCCACGGGTCATTAATCCGCACATTTGCTCCATGACCTGACTTGATGACATCTACAGCCCAGTGTTACTCACAAAGAAATGAAGCATAACAAGATGAAGTGGCCTGATAAATCTCACTCTAGGTCTTCAGAGTAGCTAGGAAAAGGCTCACGGTAGACTCTCTACCCAGAATCCAGTGCCCTTTACATCCAGAAAGCAATGCTCTCTTTCAGCCTTCCTTGGCCGCTTGTCTCTCTCCTCTCCAGTCCTGACTCAACAAAGCCTCTTTCTTCTTTCTCATGTCTCCAAACCAATTGTCCAGACCCTTGTTTAAAATGTAGGTCAACCTAAAAATGGGTTGATTTGGAGGTAATGACATCATCTTTTCCTCCTCTCACCCTGCTCCTCTTTGTACAGAAGTTCATAATTAGATGTGAAAATGTAAGTCCTCAGATCCAGGAATGTTTTCCTGTTATTATTTTGTCTTGTCATATATTAAGTGTAAATATAATAAAGGTAGTGAGAATGGGATTCACCAAATTGTGATGGGTTAAAGAAAGAGGAAAATGAGTAAAAGTAGTCAGTCCTCAGTCACCTTAAAATCAAAGGAAATGAGTGGTGAAAGGAAGTGTTTGGGGGAGATAATCCAGTCTGTTAATGGTTACTGGGATTATTTCCACGAGTCTGTGGGTTCAGCAAGAGCATTTTAAGTGCCACTTTTTTGTTTCTTTATTTGCCCCCTCACACACACTCCAGGGAGTAAATATTAGTCACCTCATTTTATGTTTGCTCATGTCCGTGTACAGAAACGGATTGGATAATAGGGCCCAATTTTGAGGGTGATTAACCTCAGATTATTGAACCCAATAGACAGTATATCTCCCATCCAGAAGGAAACTGTGAGAAACCAAATGCATCTCAAGCCATAACTTTTCATGGAAGCACACAGAATCAGGTCTAGGCAAGGGAGGGAGGCATGCAGGAACCATCTGCCCCAAATCTCCTCTTAGGTATTTTACTCAAGAGTCTCTGATTAAAGTCCCTGAACTCAGGTAAGCAAAGGAAATCTTACTGAAATGTCAGGTTGCATGGAGATGTTACATTGGGAATCCTGATACAAAAATCTTAAAATAACTCCGGCTATCTTTCTATTTCAGAGGTGTGGCGAAATCTTGTTTGAGAACCCTGATCAGAATGTCAAATGTGTTTGCATGCTGGGTAAGCAAGCTTTTCATTTTGAATTGATTAGGTGTGTTGATGTTGTATGGAATCTCTGAGGTGCTGTTGGTTTATGGTCTGTCTCTTGTTCCATTTTAGAGAGGTTTGGAATTTATAAGCTGCTATAACATGTTTGTGGAATTGTTGATGATGAAAGAAAGGTTTTTCTTTTAATAACTATGAATCTGGAGCCATGTTTCTGAGCCTTTTGAATTTTCTCTTTGGTGATCAGCATAGCATAGAATTGAGTGCTTGTATTGAGGAAACTGTGATCTGTGCTCAAAAGTCAAGAAGAATCACATCATAATTCCTAACCAGAGATGATAAGAGATAAGTAAACTACTGAGTATTTACAACACAGCGCAAAGTACACTTACTTCCAAGGCCTGGGAGAAATGTATGTTCGATCTAATCTGAAGTCAGCATAACAATAACCCACAATGCATTTGTAACATAGTAACCATAATCTAATAATATTTGTTCTTGTGGGACAATATATCAATAACTTTTACAGACTTCTTTAATATATGATATTCTGTTAGGAAATGAAGTTGGTCTTCTTTTTTCTTATTTCATAAGTTAGGAAGAAGTACAGAGAGTGTACTCAAAATGAGAAATAGTCCAAATCATAATAAGAAAGTTCCTAACCTATAAAACTTTAGGTTTGGATGACTAAATATGACTTAAGCCACAAAATATGCCCAATGAACTTTATATTTATTATAGTAATAGAAACAAAAATGTAGCAAAGATAATCAAAAGATCCTTAAATTTTATTTTCATAAAATTTCACATTGATCTGCTTAAATCTTAAACCATATTCATAAGCAAAGAACAATTCATTTTAGTTTCTTTGGATTATTATAGTTGCCTCATATCTTGGCAATCTAGACTATCGGTAAGACGACCCAAAATTAAATAGCAAGATAAATAGAATCAAGGGAGATCATAGTTATTTATAAATAAAGATAATCATGTAGCAAGTAATCCAAGTTTCTCATAGTTTAAAAAGCACATTTTTCTTGCCTTCTAAGTATTGTTTTCTTGTACTGTTGCTTTAAACCTCTCTGTAGCAATTTTTACATATTTTTATTTTGATTAAGATTGTGGATATATAGTAACACATGCACTGGCAAATGAACATTGTAGTGGAAGCACATGACCAATGAATATGATGTAGCATCTGGACATCCTTCAAATATCCAATATTCCCCTCCTGTAACTGTGAAAATTTCTCAAAAACTAACATTCCAGCATACTGGACAAAGATGGATAGATAGGTAGGTAGGTAGGTAAGTAGGTGAGTAGGTAGATAAACATAAAGGCAGAAAACAATGTCTTTGTGCAGCCATACGTCCTCATCATGGATCTGAGAAGCTGTTGTCACCACCACTACATCACGTCTACTCATCGGTTAATTTACAAAACAAGACGGTGTTAGTGCTATTATGATACTTATTGCACAGATAAGAAAATTAAGGCAAATGGTCTGGTACTGCAAGGACCTTCATATCCTTAAAGTATTATTTCATTGTAGCTTCCATCTTATCTATTAACTTTAATCAATTTTTACCATGTGATGATTTTAAAGACATGAGCACATCATCAATTTGGACTGAATTTCTCTCTGTCTTGAGTCACACATACATTGTTTCATTGGTTAACTGCTAGGAGGACAGCAGTAGACTGTCTGCTACTGCCTATAGGCTAGACTTCACTTAAAGTAAGATCAAGCATCTTTCCAATGCTTCTAGATTGTATGGTATGGTCTATACAGCTGCCAGAAAGCATTCTTAACCATCAAATATTGCCCTACTGTGCCTGATAAATTGCACAAAGTTTCAAAATTAGAAATACATTTATGTAACTCACTTATAAATTACTACTACAGTCATGCAATTCATTGAGCACTCAGTGTGACAGATGACATCTAGCTTAAGCATCTTACATAATTTGGTCATTTATTCTAATTAAAAGATGCCTTATCTTTCAAAATATAGATACCCTTGAAAGCACATGTATTAATTAAGCAGTGTAGTAATCCACTAAGCATTAGTTATTAACCTTGGAAATTTCATTAATTTGTTAGATTTTTAAAATTTTCTTAAGGCTGTAGAACTAAATAATATAAAGAATTCATGACAATCAGTGTTTTTATTAATTTGAGGACACAAAGGAAGAACAAACATTTTACCTTTAAATACCATCTTTTTACTATTTAAAATATAATACTGAGAGAAGACAAAACTATGCTTAGTGACCTTGAGTTTTTCATATAGTGAAAATTGTCTGTGCCTCCAAGGAGCTTACATCTAAGAAGCCTTAGACTCTTCTCTACTTATTTTTTAAGATTGTCACAACACTTATAAAGTCCTTTGAAATCTCAGATGAAAAAGGACCAAAGAAAATGATTGCGATGTCAGTACATGGAGACCAGCCTGGCATTAGCATACACCCTCCCAGGCCTGCGACTTCACATTAATACAGCGCGAGACGAGAAGGACCGAAAGTAAAACTGAATGCCTCACTCAGACACGAGGAATCAAGTAATGAACACGAGTCCCTAAAACTGAGATCGTATCTTGTATTTCTTCAAGAAGGAACCTCAGTGTTAACACAAGAAAGCACCTCTTCTGCACTGTCAAAGGTAGCAACTAGCTTGGTAGAGAAACCGTTGATGGTGCTTTTATGAATTCTTGAAGCATTTCCCGAGAAAACATTTTATCTCCAATAGCAAAAGATAAGGGGTCTGATATTTTATGAAACTATTAAGTTTTACCAGTGTTAACAACTGAATGCAGTTTATATTTCTGCAGGCAATGTTGTAACTTTTTTAAGCGAATAAGTCAGTATTTCTAAGGAAGAAAACCAAACATATAAAGTCTGCATTTCCAAACCTTCAGCCCTGATCGGTCATTATGCTGCCCCAACACCGAGATCCAATCTGAGCTATCTCCGTCTCGATTCGCTCTCTGGTTTCTCCCCACCTGCCCACCCACACCCGCAGCGGGGGGGGGGGGGGGGGGGGGGGGGGGGGGCTGCCTCCCTGAACCCCGGATGTGCGCTGATTTTAGCACCGCGGAGACAGCATATGGGCAAGGCTCGCCATCCGGGACACAGATGCAGATCTCTCATTCACTGCTTGGTCCTTTAAATGGCTCGGAGAGGGCAAACATGGCGATAAAGTTAAGCACCAAATTGTAGCTGAGTTGCTGCCTTCTTTGCTTCAGGCTCAGGTCAGTGGGTTCAGAACTCCCACCTTTTTCTAGCACCCCACTGCCGCCTTTTAAAATTTAGTCACAAGATTTCTCTTAAGTTCAAATTGGCCTTGATTTATAACGTTATATCAAAGGATAAACAGCTGTATATCAATACTCGGACCTTAAGTAGATCCAGTGGACTGATACGAAAGGAAAAGCGAAGCGGACAAGAGATTATCTCTTACGCCGTCGCATTATCGCTGGATGCATAAGCTGGGGCAAATTGCTGACAAAAATGTACTTTTCAAAAGCACAAAGAAAACTGTTAGGTAAAATAGTTAAGGGCTTCAAGAAATCATGTGAAATGATTACTGTTGACGCACTTCTTAGTTCATTGATTAACTGCTCCGTGAAATAGTAAATGTGGGGAAAAGAAAATTTCAGAAAGAGAATTCTAGATCACACGTGTTGCTTTTCTCTACTCGTTCTTTGCCCATATTCTTTTTTTTTTTTTTTGGTAGGGGAATCGAACTCAGGACCCTGCGCTGGCTGCCCATATTCTTGAGTAGTATTCTCTCAAACACAAAACCTTAATTTGTACCTTTTTGTATTTTATATTTTTATTTTATTCACATAGAACATGTATAGATGTATATTTATATCAGAGATTTATATATCTGAGGATATACATAGTGTTCCATTTATATTATTTTGTCCACCCTCTTCATCAAGGTCTATTTACTCCAACGTGGAACATTCTGAGACTCTACTGCTGCTCCATGGCTGACTCCTTCCGTGCAGATGAGGGGCGTGGCTATTTGAATGCGCAATAACAGTGTAGTTGCTTGTGTGCCTTAGATGGACCTAGGGGGATGGATTGCTCAGCTTTCTTGTCACTGAGACATAACACCCAGCACACATGACTTGAAGGAGAAGTTTAATTCACTTAGGGTTTCCGTCCAGTCAGTGAGCTCAAAGGCAGAGATGTAGCAGAAAGAACAAAGCTGCTTTAGTTCACAGTGGCAGGGACAGAGCATGGGATGTGTGCCAGACAAGAAAAGGCAAGAGACCAGACATAGACCTCCAGGGCCACACTGCCACAACCCACCCGGAAGGGCTCCACCAGGTCCCCAGACTGGTCCCAAAGCCAATAAAGTTGACACCACCCCGGCACCACCACAGGGGTGTCCCTATTAGTCAGAGCTCTGGTTGAAGTTTACTATAAATCATTGAACTACATTGTTAATTTTCAGAGTAAGAGAATACCGTAAGATCAATATCTTATTAACAATCAACACATGCACAGAAGAGGATCTTGTTTGCTAGTCTCAGCTCTGAAAAATTGAATCCGTACTTGTAGAAATTGCTTTATCTCCTTAAGCTCCCATTTATAGATTACACAAAAAGTAGAAAGAAAACATTGGTCCTTTGTAGCCCTGAGGGTTTTCCGGTGATAGAATGAGACATTCTGTGAGGAGACAGGTATTATTATGCCCACCCTAAATATTATTGCATCAGGAAGCTGCTGGATAAATAATGAACAATAGCAAACGTAAAACTTGATAACAAGCTTTATTAAGAATAATTATTGGTTGATAATATTGATGGTGCATAAAAAAGCAACTGAAAAGCAAACCATTATATAAATGTGTGGCTATTTTGTAAAATATTAAATATGTTCTTCAAAATTGCATGGTAACCCAAGGGCATCACTGAGCATTTATCCAACGTTGATTAACCAGATTGTATCCAGAAACTTCTCTCTGCAATGTATTGTACCAGGCACTGGGAATCCAAAAAATGATGGGGCACAAATTCTGCCCTCAGAAGGTTTCCAGTCCAGAGAGAGTCAAGTCTTGAACTTAATATATGCAACGTGAGCTTGAGAGTGAGAAGCGATACAACAAAAACGAAAACAGTGTGTGTTAGGACTTCATACTTTGATGCAGGGAGGTGAAGACATCCACATTTAGGTAGGAAAGCAGAACAAGTGCCAATGTCCTAGGTGGTGCGTGACCCCTTTCTGAAGCCCTGACACAGGAAGGCCAGCTAGTGGGAGTGGCCGGGAAGAGTTTCAAGCCACAAAGAGCATGAAAGGATGCACAGGAAAGGAATTCAAGACCTGAGTATAGATAGTTCAACTGTTACCATTCACTCCAAAAAGGAGCGAAGTCCCGGAGACCAGAGCTCTAGTCCCTTGTATTCAGTTGGATGGAGAGCATTTTTCTTCACTCTTAGAGTGTTAACAGAATACCCTCTAAACCCATAGCTACTGGATAGTATTAAGTACAGCTATTCACTAGATAATTGTGAGATGAAATTATTCAAACCTAATATATATTTGATTCTGAAGATCTGAATTCTGGGTTTAAATTTAAAACAAAAATACATGCTTTTTCCTACTGACATCAAAACCACAGTCTCTTAGCTAAGAAATAAAATAGTATTTTCATTTTTCATAACGGAGAAAAAGCGATGTATTTTTCACTTTGCTTTTAACACTGGCATCAATCTGAGATTTTTATACATGGACCCCTTTGAGGTCTATAAATTCTTTCTTAAATATACAATCTGCTTTAAGTCAAAATCAGATTTCTTATCCAGGTAGCCACTGTGGTATAGGAAAAATAACAGAATGTCCAAAAGCCTAGCACAATCAAGTAACTGTAGCCGTAAACAAGTCACTTAAGGGTTGTAGACTTTAGTCTTCTCTAAAATAGTTACAAATAATAACAACAATGTCATTATCTGCTTATTAGGTCTCTTAAGGATAAAACAATAAATATTAAATGATCTTGTAAACTTTCTTTAGAAATATCAAAAATATATTTCTATTAACACTAAGAATATGTCCTAAGTCTTCACATATCATTTTATATTAGTTGAAGTATTACTGGTACACAATTGATAGTTTTGGTATGTTTTAAATATCAAACTACCTCAATGTGCTCAAATGAGTAGATATTTTTCATTGCATGTTTGCTATATAGAAGAAACAGAATTAGAAATATTAGTATAAATCTCAAAATACTATTTAGCTGTAATCACCATAGAACCAGATGTGGTAGTGCACGCCTGTAATCTCAGCCCTCAGGAGGCCGAGGCAGGAGGATCACTATGAGTTTGAGGCCAGCCTGGCTATATAATGAGTTCAGGACCAGCCTGAATTGCATAGTGAGACCCTGTCTCACACAAAAAAAAAAAAGAAAGAAGAAGAAGAAGGAGAAGGAGAAGGAGAAGAAGAAGAAGAAGAAAGAAGAAAAGTACTCCCCATAGATTATTAAAGATAGATTATTCTAAGTTCTAATTTATGTGCACTTGAATTAAAAATGTGCTTTATACTTAAGACCTTTAGACAAAAGATTTCAAGATGCTTAGCTTTGATTTATGGAAGTTAGAAGGCTGTCTGAATTTTAATCTTAATGATACAAGCACTTTAGTCATTTCACTTGGATATATTAATTCACTTTTTCTTTGCATATGCTCAAATAATAAAATCTCTGGACATTATTTTCTAAATCTGCAAAAAGAACAAATGAAAACTTGATATTCCCAAGGAAAGGCGGTGCGCACACCACCACTCTTCCTCCCCCAGGGCCCTGTTTTCACTGCACTTTTCACCAGATGACATATTTTCCACTCATTTGTTGATCATTGTCCCCTAGCCTCACCTTATCTCACAGGTGCTCGCGTGCACACGCGCGCACACACACACACACACACACACACACACACACACACACAGTGTAAACATCATGAAAGTAGGGACTTAGTTCTGTTCTCCACTGAGTACCCAGCTCCCCGAACAGCTAGCTGCCCGCACCTGCTGAAGGGATACAGACTGATGCTCGGCGGGAGCAGCAGTCACATACAGCTCTTCACTCACATGCGCTGAAAACAGGTTGGTACAACATTCTAGCCCTTTACAGGCACAAAGCAGTGCGTCAGCTCCTACATGAACTCTCATAATTGGCAGTTTCCTGAGCATATTACTCTGATGAGTACTCTTTGTTCCTGGATAAGAAGCATGTAGTTCTCTGCAAATGATCAATTCAACTCTATCCTAAGAGAAAGGAGATGAGCAAGTACTTTGTGAGTATCACCATATGCCCAGCCCTCCACTAGGGGTACTCTGCAAGTTGATATAAACGAGCAAGGCAGAATCCCTATTGCCGCAGAGTTTATCCTTGGGCAGATGGAACACTGTGTTAAGAAAACAAAAGGAGGCCCATTATTTTATGTGGTTTATGTTTATAGAAATATACAGAAAGCTGTTTCACCCTGAGGTTTATGAGTTTAAAGGCTTCTACATAATCCCGCTGCCTTTTAAAATTTTATATTTGGAAATCAATATTGCTTTGCTTAAGGAAACAAGTTTCACTGTTGCTTTCCATGGAATGTTGCTGCATTTCCAAGGCAACAAAACGTCACACTTCTGAATGCAGCCGGGATCCAGGGCTCAGACCAGAGCTAGCTGCAGACTAACAATGCAGCAAAGACCAGTTATTAAGACTGAAGTTATCAAACCTAAGAGTGATAGATGTATCCATCTCATATTGTATTCACTTTATTTTCTGTCTGAAGGTAAAGAAAAGTCCGTTCAGTGAAATCTATCATCCTTCACACAAAGCTGCACCAAAGAAACATGTCCAGGCAATAAACATTATAGGTACACACAGTACAGTGGCACAGAAACGCAAAGGCGCTGCCCTTCTACCTTCTGCCCTCAAGGAGCTCCCAGGCTAGTGGCACGTGGACAGCAGCCCTGTACGGGAAGCTGTAATAAGAATGCGCCTGGGTTCTATGGGAAGAGGAAGTAGAAATGGTGTCCGGACAGGTCTCTGTACAAGAAGTGCTAAGGACCTGAGTGCCGAAGAGAACAGGGGACAGCCTCAGGACGCTGGACTAGGGAACCTATTGGCAAAGGTGTCAGCATTTCTAGACAGGAGATGCAACTGGTACAGGCAGATTACGGTGAGCAGCGAAACTGTAAGAAGGCCACTACGCTTGGAGATTAGACTAAAAGGAGCTGTCAGTTAACTGAGTGTGGAGAGGAGGTAGGAACAGCTCTGCAAGGCCCTGTAACGGGATGAAATCACTGTTTCAGGGTGACTGAGCAGAAGAGCTCTCGTGCGAGATGTACAGGTTGTCTAGAGTAGAGAATGCCTAGGTGGACAGTGGGGGAGAGAGACCAATTTAGGAAATAACAGCAACTATCAGATGAGAAATGATGAGTTCTACCTGAACTGAAACAGTATTAGGAGGGACAGAAAGTGCAAGCCACAGATTGTGCAAGAGAATGATAAAACTTCGTGTGGACGAAGTATAGGTAAGGTTATGAGATGGCGGTGCCTGCCCACCGATCTCCACCAGTGGAGAATACAGGAGCATCGGATCTGCACCTGGCAGACATGAGGCGGTGAACCTGGGGCGGTAAATCTGAAGCACTCAGGAGCATCTCGGGGGGAGGGGAACTCTGGAGCTGAGATGAGAGATCAGCAAATAAGTGGCGGTGACAACACACGGGTGGTGAGCTCGCCCCGGGCACCGGGAAGAGAGTGACACAGAATGCACCTTAGAATGCTGGACAGTATCACCCCAGAAGGTGTCCATTGGACTTAGCAACCTGAAAGTAATACCAGCAGGAGTGTAATTAACACCAGGCAGAGAGGGGACAAGTGACCAGGCTCAAAGCCAAGTGGCAGAGGGTTGCCGAGGGCCCGCTTCCGTTAAGGAACTTGTCTGACAAAGGAAGGCAGAGGGTGGAACAGCACCCGTCAACCCGGGGTCAGGAAGGCTTCCTTGGGTTGGTGTATGTGTTGATGGGGAGAAAAGAGAGTGAAGGAAGTAGGTAAAGTTTTCAAAAGAGAAAAGAGTAATGGTGGATTCAAGGTGGAGGAGGAAGTGCAGAGGCAGAGGCATCCTCGAGGGCAGGGTTGGGCAGTGACTGCTGGGAGACACACATTTTCCATCTAACCACGTTACTCCTTTTTGAGAAGAAAGCATGATACTCTGAGGAGAGTAAGGACAGGAGGAGTGGGTGAAGGCATAAAGTAACAGGCTAGTTTGAAGCTAAAGTTATATAAAATGTAACTAAAGTTATACAAAATGTAAAAGAACTAACTAGAGTGGTATGAGAGAGAGAGAGAGAGAGAGAGAGAGAGAGAGAGAGAGACCCTCAATGAGGTTAGCAGTTATGAACCAACATATCATGACCCATTCTTTAAAATTTAAAATGCAGAAAATCTAAGCTATGTATATCTCCCAGCCCACATTTCAGAGGAGTAACTGCTCTGTGTTCTTGAAAACCCTCCCCTTCTCTTCTCCTTAAGTGATGCTTCTCCCTCTTTCTCCTCCTCCTGCTCCTTCTCCTCCTCCTCCAGGGGCCAGCCAAGGTCACCTGCACGGGGATGCTCCTTAACCCTAATTCGCAAGCTTCTCTGCTCCGTACTGTAAACATTGGCTTATGTCTCCATTTCTCCATCTAGCCTGCAGTTTTCAGGGGAATCTCCATTTTATTTATCTTTCTAATCCTAGCACTTAGCGTTAGCCTAACTGAAGCAGAAAAACAACTCCTAATCAAGGCTGAAGGAATGTGCAAGGTTATATATTCGACCCTTCCCTTCTCCTATTGCTCAACAATGCCTGTTAGGAGACTTTTCTGACCTCTCTTAACTTGCCAACGTGGCAAAGCTACTCTGGAAATACCACCTTCTCCAGAACCGGGCTGACCTCAGCCACTCACTGCAGAACTTCTTCTTCCTCCTCAGCCACCCAACCGTGCTTCGCTGAGAAAGGAAGGCAGGGGATAGAACAGTACCTGTCAATCCGGGGTCAGGAAGGCTTTCTTGGGTTGGTGTATGTGTTGATGGTGAGAATAGACTTTCCCACTTAGCAGCTTTATTCTGAGACTTTGTGCTTTTAAGTTGAGGCCTCCTAGGAAGCTTTGTCTAAATAACTGTTCTTAATGTCTCACAATTTCATTTTCATCTTTGACCCCCAAAACAACAGTAGGACTTTTTATTGAGGGAGCAGAGATGGTATTTCTTAGATTCTTCACATAGGCTGGCTACTCAGGGTGGCTTAGGAGGTCCTGTCCTGTGATTGTCAAACCACCTGCTTTATCAGCTGTGAATACACAGTTTTCTAATATTTATAGACTATAAATATTCACAAAATATAGAAATTTTCAGAGAACAATATGTATCTTATAAAAATAGATAAGAATAAAATGTTAAAGTATTAAGCAAAGGAATACTTGTTCTCATTATGCCAGTTGCCATCTTTGCTATATTTGAATGCCAGAACATTAAACATCTTCAGCATATGTTTCTAGCAAAAGATAATCTAAACATTTCTTTGTTAGACCCACAATGCCAAAAGGTAGTTTATTAAATTACAAGATCTATTCTGAAGAAGTAGCTAACAAATGCTACAGAAGCTCAGATACCATAATACCAAAACTTTCACTGATTCATTTAAACTTTCAATTACTATTTTTACTGCAAAAATCTTGAAGGCAAATGTGAAAGTATATTTATTATATATATTTTTTATATAATGATGATTTAATAATTTATATGTAATTATTTCTTTGGTCAAATTTCAGGTAGTCAACCACATATTAGCTTAATACATTTGAGCTGTAGGCAGCATTTAAAAAACTTCATGACTTGTAATTTAACAAAATAGTCAGCATTGGGAGACATTGCAAATTGTCATTTTATCTTCATCCAAATTCTAGGTTCTGGGGATTCTATCTCTAAGTGGCACAATAGAAAATGGAAGGTTTCATTCCAAAAGATGCTCTCACATTTCTGAACATGGCCATGTATTGCTTCAAAACAAGGGCACATTCTGAGAAATGCATCATTAGTTTATTCTGTCATTGAGCAACACCGTAGAGTGTACTTCCACAAGCCCAGACAGGACTTAGGTAATGTGGTGCAGCCTAGTGCCCCTTGGCTACACACTAGCACAGCATGTTATGTACTGAGTACCGCAGCCAATCATAACACAATGACATTTATGTATGTAAACATATCCAAACTTAGAAATGGCACAGAAAAAATACTATACAATAGGAATGTCTCGGCTCCATTATAATGTTGTGGAACCATGGTCATATATGTTATCCATCATTGACTGAAACATTTATATGCAGAGAATAACTGTAATAATGCCAGAAGAGTTAATGGGGTACAGAATTCCACAAGGTTGATGAATAGCAATACCCTTATTGTGATAATCACATGCTACAAATCAGAGATCGTGGAATATGTATAGTAAATACATTTAAAGAGTTACCATGTCAAACTGCTTTCTAAAAATTTTATTACAATGCCAAGAAAATGCATTGCAATATTTTACCTTCCTCTAGAATATCAAGTATTTGGGAGAAGTAATTGAACCTTTTGGAAGTATGTACTGAATTCAAAAATGTATTTTCCATGTTTTGAAGGAAATATTTCACATCTTTTTCCTGAATGACTGCATTATTTATAGAATAAGGTTGTTAATAATTAATCCCACCAGGCAATTGTGTGCAAGGCACTTATTCCGTCTGCTATTTCAACTTTTTTACCAGAAAAAGTCTTCCCTCACAGATCATACACATGATGAGTGACTAATGAAATGTCAGGATGACTTAGGGGATGGGTTATAAACGACTATGATCATGTTTTTGATAATTTCACAAACATTTGCAACTTGGTCATCATAGAGGCTTAAGCAAATCTCCCAACATTAAAGGGTCTTAATCCTTTCAGATGTTGCTTTCATAAGACTTTAAGGTTGAGAGTCTGGTAAGACAGAGGTGAATCTTTTCTCATTAACACATATTAATTGTGCATATTAATTGGGATCTATGTGGTATTTCAAAACATACCTGCAGTGTGCCCTGATCAAATCAGGGCAACTAACATTTTCCCCTCCCCATCATTTCTTGATGTGAGGAGCCTTCATGTTCCTCCCTTCCAAATCTTCATAAAATAGACAAAAAGATGTGAACACTTACCGTCACACTGTACCACAGAAGGCCAGAGTGTATTCCTTTGAGCTGTGTTTTGCTACCTGTTATCTAACCTCTTCCGATCCACCCTCTTTCCTCCTACTCTCCCCAAAATAGTCCACCTGCCAGGAGTGTAGAAGCTCAGGGAACAGATCTCAGATGCGACCACAGAGAGTTGTGCAAATATCTAGGTCATTACAGTAAATAAAGCATTTTCCCCCTAGTAGTGATTATACTGTTGGAAATGGAGGTATGTCTGCTTAAAAAAGAAACATGACTGTGCATATTTATTTTATTTACTTTCCTATGCAGAAAGCACCTTAGAAGATCGGTTTGAAATGTCAGCATCTTTAAGAGGCAAAGTATTCATGTATTTAACATTAGGAGACAAGATCTAACAACGTACATGCATGTGTCCAAGCTTATATTTGTCACTAGCCTGATGTCCCTCAACAATTGAAGTTGTAATGTATACATTTATTAGCATTTCTAACTCTATTAATTTCTTTAGCTATTATACACAATATTTTCTTTTTAATTGAAAGACTGAAATAACCAATTTTATACAGTACAGGACAATGAATTTTTAGAAAGTTAAGACAGGCTGATTACACTGCTCAACTTTTCATCACTGCCACAAAACACCTGATATAACTGAAAGGAGGAGAGACTTATTTGGGCCCATGGTTTCAGTCCATGATCACATGGATCCGTTGCTCCTGGGCCTCTTATAATGCAGGAACACCACGGCAGAAGGATGTGCAAAGGAAAGGGGCTCATTTCATGGCAGCCGGGAAGCAGAGCAAGCGCAAGAGAGCTGGGCAAGGAGCCAAGGACAAGGACACCCCCCAGTTACCACTTCCTCCAGCAAGGCCTCCTCTCCTGGCCAATACCCCATTCGTCTATGAACTTCTCAATGGACCAGCCTATTGACGAAGTTAGCGCCCTCATGATTCAATTATTTCTCTGGGCCCTATTGTTGACCATTGTTGCTTTGTGGATCAAGCTCTCAGTACATGAGCCTAGGAGACGCTTCATATTTAAGCCATAATACTAATGGACGTAGATCCCTATACTCCTCCCAGACATTAACTTCCAAAGATCCCATCTGACTCACTGACTTCTATGTCTTAATTTTGAAGTTTATATAAATGACATTTTAGGGCTGGGGATATAGCTCAGTGGCACAAGCGTTTGCCTGGCAAGCCTGACGTCATGAGTTCAATGCCAAGTACAAAATGTATATACCTATATATATATATATATATGACATTTTAAAAGCACATTCTTTTTTTTACTTTTGTTAGTACATGTTTGCAGTACATAAAGCTTGCATTCATTGTAGGGAATTGGTACATGTACATAACACACTTCAATTCTCTTCTGTCTTCTGTTTCGCATTTGCATGCTTTCACTTCGCATGGCCCATGAGACTCATCCATGCGCTTACACATAGACGTCATTCATTCTCTTTATTTACTTGTTTTGCTCTAGGGCAAAGGTCAGCAAATTACAGCTCGTGGGCTCAATCTGACCTGTCATACATTTTATTAGGACATAGATGCACCCTTTAGGTAGAGCTTAGTCATGACAGGGACCATCTGATCACCAAGGCCTAGCACATTTACCATGTGTCCTTTTACAGAAAAACAATTGCTGACCAATGCTGTAAGTAATCCAGTATTCCAGTGTGTGTGTGTGTGTATTTGCTTATATGATCATTCATTAATTAATTCAAGTGATAATAAGCATTTGGCATCTCTAGTTTTGGACTGCTATGAATGATACTGCTATTAAATTCTTGTACACCTCACTTTGTGCACAAAATTATACATTTTCTTGAGTATCTACCCAGAACTACAAGTATTAAATCAATTTTAAATAATTCTGCTCAATAATTTTCCAAAGTGGTGATACTAGTGTGCCTACCCTTTTCTCCCAGGTGTATATAAAAGCCACATAAATAACAATAAACAGTTATCTTAGAAAGTTAGGGTATGTAATTCATTATTCACCTCATTTCATGTAATGGCCTCTAATGAGGATCATGATTAACATTTATGTAAACAAATCCTCAAGTTGATGATGGTAGCAATAAAACAGATAAATGGTATTTGTTGATTATCAATCAAAATTAAAGTATTGATGTAGTTTATTGAATAAACTAAATTAAAGGGTTTGTCTTTGCTGAACATTTGGAAATAAATGGCCCAAAATGATCCTAATAAGTGCGTGCCCACCCACAGCAGAACTATAAATAAAACTCTGATTCATAATTAAAAACTCTTTTCTGCTGTGCTAATTAATTTCCATTTTTCTTTTATAATAAAGTACATAATTAAGTTTTTACATATCTGAAATTATAGTATAAAAGCTATAGTGAAGGGGAAAGACAGAGCAGAGAAGAGTTTTAGGGCAGTGAATATCTGTATGGTACTATAATAATGAATAATTGTCATTATATGTTTGTCCAAACAGAATCTATACAGCAATAGTGAGCCCTAATGTAAATTACAGACTCTGCATAATTATGAGGCATCGATGTAGCTTCATTAATTGTAAAAATTACACTACTCTAGTCAGGGATCTTCACAATGCAAAACACTATGTATGTGTTGGGGTAACCAGCATATGAGAAATATTTGTATTTTCCTCTCAGTTGTACTCTAAAAAAAAAGCAAAGACATTTTTAAAAAATATATAGTGAAGACGTCTTTAAAAAATTAACTTAAAAGTTATAGTTAAGACATCTCATTCTAAGAAAAAAAAAGTCTATTCGCTCACTGTTAAATCACGTGGCATAGCATTTCCAACCTTAACCCTGGCAGGTGATTTTCATGAACTGTTTATATACTCACTGCAGGACTGAAGCAGAAAAGTGTTTTCAGTTGGCCTCTCTGTTTCTTTCAGTATTTGGCATGCACTGGTGGGAACAGGAGGGTTACACAGAGCCAATATCAGCACTGAATAAAATGAGTAGATTATAATTTTCCAATAGAAAAATTTCAAGAAATGTTTTTTGGCTTCCCAGGTGGTAGAATCAAACATGATTGTTATTTCCCTTTTTTTGTTTCTATATTTTCCCAATGTTCAATGAAGAATAGTTATTTTATAATAAAAGAGATTTTAGATTCTTTCTTTGATTTCCAAGAGTACAAAGATTGCTTTGGGTTGGTTGTTTGCTCTACTAAAACCTACACTTGGCAAGTGCCAAAGCTTTGATAACTATCCTATGGTGGGATGGACACAAGTGGAAAGGTAATTATTATGGTAACTATGACTTGAGGTAATCACTTGCCAGTTGCTATACTTCAGAGATGAGTCAGAATTTTTATTAAATATCCTCTCACAAAGTCACTTAACAGAAAAAAATTTTTTTCAGAAGTCTACTATTTCCTTGTACAGGGCATGTAATCTTACCAACCCTGTGCCTTGTATTATAGGTCAAAGTGCCATCTGTTAACTGCCAGCCCTTGACATATCACAGAAGTTGCAAAACAATATGAAAGTCCAGTAACTGAAGACTATAGCTCCATGGCAGACGGGAGCCTGCCAAAACACATGCTAGGAATCTATTTCATTAGGAATGGGTAAGGGGGCCAAGGCACAAGCGATATCATGCAATATGGAGTGGGACATGGTAGAACCTCCTTAGGTTCTCAAAATTGTAACATGCCATGTGACTTCCTTAAATTCTCCTTTGTACATGCATATGCACACACATGCATGCACACACGCGCACATGTATGTATGTGTGCCTTAAAGATCCTCCTTGAGGTGTTACTGAGACATTTCAATCACACCAGGATGCTATACAGCTTTTCTTAGTTTAGCAAACAAAAGATAATTTGCATAATTGCAAATTTCAGAGCTCTGTTCTGTTCCTTTCATCACAACTGGAGTCCAAAAGGTAACAGGCTTTTGTCTGAAGGAATAAAAATATCTATGTGCAACCAATTGGTTTTCACTATTCAGAAAAGAAATGAGAAGAATGTAATGCTTCTGGATGTCCTAGAGTCTGTCTCAAGTAGAGGAAAGTCCTGCTGACATAAAACTATTTAAAGAACTTCAAGCATAGTGCTTTTCCAAATGCAAAATGTTATATATGTATGTATGTGTGCATATAATTTTGAGTGGTAGGAAAAAAAGTCATTCTATTTGATTCATCATAATTTTTCTGTACTTTATAACTTTCCTTCCATATATATGTTTTATATTTATAATACAAAAAACAAACGTAAAGAAGACCTGTGTATGTCTTTTAAAAACATAAAAAGGAATAAACAAAGTGGAGAAAAGAGCTCAAAGCTGTGTGTTGTTGAGGTCTGCTAAGCTCTGAAGAGGCCCTGAAAGGTTGATCAGGGACAGAAACCTGGCATACAATTTTCTTCAGAACTAAGAGACAGGAAAGTCTTTGTTCGGGCTGTATCATCTGGTTTATTGTTTTCTCATGGAAAAATTGAAATGTGTTGTGACCCCCTTTAGCAATTCATTTATTTTTCAAATAACAATTATTCTTCTAGGTCCATTTTTAAAGGGAACTAACACACTGAAGGAAATTCAGTTGCTTCCCAAAAATAGTGTTGTACCTATAAACATTGTGATTCCAAAGAGTAGGGTCAAAAAACTATAGCATATTAAGATTTCTAGTGTACCACTATAAATGAATAAAGGTAGGAAAATGTTGCTTTATGTGATATTTTGCTTATAGTCTGAGCTTGTTTACTCCAGATCTTATAGTATGGTATTCTGTGGCTACTTGACCTGTAAATGATTAATTTATCCAAGAAGAATTGGTTCTGGGTATCTACCAACTATGTGCACTTGTCCAAGCATCAGAAAAATAGCAGTGAATAAATGAGACCAAAATTGCCCCATGGAAGGTTAGATTCTATGAGGATGTGAAGGTGGGATGAATGGACCATCAAGAGTGTCAATAAGTAAATGAGACACTGTACTATTTTAGAAACTGGTGGGCACAGTAGTTCCCCTTTATGTGTGGGGCATACATTCCAAAACTCCTAGTGAGTACCTGAAACTGAGAATATTACTAAACCCTATTTATACACCATTTTGTCTTATGCATACATATCTATGATAAAGTTTAACTTATAAATATGGCACAGTAAAAGATTAACAATAACTATTGCTGGACACAGTGGTACATGAACATAATCCCAATTCTCTTTTAGGTTGAGGCAGGAAGATCACAAGTTCCAGTGAAACTTGGGCAATTGAGCAAGACCTTTGTCTCAAAATAAAAAAATAAAATAAAGTTGTGATGTAGTTCAGTGTGTAGGCACTGAATCCAATCCTTGGTACCTGGAAAAAAAATAGTAATAAAACAGAATCACTACATAATGTATTAAATCTACACCATCACTATTTTTGTTCATTGGGCCATTATAAAATAAAAGATACTTGAACACAAGCACTGTGATACTGCTATAGTCAATCTGACCATCAGATGGCTTCCATGTGACGAATGGATGAGTAGTGTATACAGCGTGGATACAGTGGACAATGGGGCAATTCATGTCCGGGTGAGGTGGAGTTAACTACTAGAGATTTCATCGCACTCCTGAGAATGCCACCCAATTTAAAAATTGCAAGCTGTTTTAACAATTTTCTTTTAATATTTTTAGACCAGTGTTGGTTGTGAATAACTGAAAATGCAAAAAGTGAAAGTACAGATGACGAGGGGCTGCTGCAATAAGGAAGAAATGATTCAGGGGTGTCACTGAGGATGGAGCCATGGTGGTAGAGATACAGATGGTGCTGCCAATCTTCAACAAAACAATCTTTCTTTCCCTGAGAAGGTGCACATAGCCAGGCTCTCCTATGAGTGCAAGAGAAACCACATGTCTCAAAGCCTGAGGGGCTCAATAGAGGGAGACAAGCATGCTGAAAACCAGAGAATGAGGAAAAGGAGAAGAGAAATCACGAGAGCCCAGAGCGGTGGTGGGGAGTGTCATTGTCGGGGCCAGAGGATATACCTGAAGTTGGATATTCTGTGATAGGGCTTCCATTTTAGAAGACTAGAGATGTTGATTTTTAAACTTAACAAAATAAGAGCAGAGTAACACTTGTAGTACATTCCCATTGTCCTGAAATGAACCCTAAAAGGACATATTCAAGGAAGTAATAATAAACAGACTGAATGCCATGGGTTATGCATGTTCCAGATAAATAAGAGAATTAATAGTCGTCATAGAAAGCTCACTGGAGGACGCATCACTTTACAGGGAGTCAGACTCAAAAGATTGGCACTCTCATCTAGAAATCTGCCCTCTTTGGCAAGTTTGTCCTTATTCAATTTATCTTTAGCCTGGGTTTTTTTTAAGGGGAAGAGGAAGCTCTGTCTATTTCTGCTTTTTCCCTCTTTGACATGATACTCTACATGGAAGACCCCAAAAACTCCACGAGAAAACTCCTCGAATTAATCAACAAATTCAGTGGTATAGCTGGATACAACACCAAAGCTCAAAAATCAATAGCATTCTTGTACACAACAGATGGGCTGAGAGAGAAATTAAGGAAACCACACCTTTTACAATAACATCCAAGAAATTGAAATATTTAGGAATCAATCTAACAAAAGAAGTAAAAGATATATTCAATGAAAACTACAGTACTCTGAAAAAAGAGATTGAAGAGGATTTCAGTAAATGGAAAAATATCCCTTGCACACGGCCATTGTGAAAATGGCCATACTACCAAAATAGTTATACAGATTCAATGTAATTCCCATTAAATTACCATTAGCATACCTCACAGATCTAGATAAAACATCCCTAAGATTCTCTATCTTTCTTAAACAGCATCTTGGAACTATAGTTTATGGTCTACTACAGAAACCAGTTTCACTAAAAGCCAGAGAGGACAGAGAAAATTCCCCTTTCTCTATTGTCTTTAAAATACACGTTTGTAGATGCTAGCAGTGAGGTAGACTGGAGAGTCTCCTTATGTCAGAGCAGGGTCTCTGGAATTTTGGAAAATCGTGCACCCACAACTCCCCTGGTTGTGCTGACCTAGACCAGAATATGAGGTGTGCCACGTGAAGTCGCACCATTTTAGCGCTAGGAATGAACAATTCCAGTGTGAGACTGGCAACTTTGGCCTCTGTAAAGCCCATTTTTTTTCTGAAATGTTCTTCTTCAGATTTATTCAGTTAGAAATGGAAAATACTAGCATTTCCCTACTTTCATCCCCTTTAATTTTACCGCTGAGGAAAATTTTGAGAACATTTTTTAGGGTAAATTTATATAGAATTTATAAAGTAACTAGTGGAAAGGAGTCCCAAAACATAGCCTATAATTGTCCACTGAGTTTAGCCAACCATTACTGAGTGTCTACTGTAATCCTAGAAGGTGCTTCATAGCAGAGCTAGGAGGAAATTGGTGATGTCCATCCCACAGTGTTCTCATTTGCTAGCATTAATACAGCCAGCCGAGACCCTTGCAGGCTCAGGTGGCAGCTCAAAATGAAACATGTTTCTTTCTCCTTAGTGGCACTTTTCTTAAAAACCTACAGCTATTTGATGGCACACATCAGCCTAGAACTTAGTCCTCCATGCTGAGCTGTTTCCTGCTTATCCTGGCGAAAGCTCTGATAAGGCCAGAAAAATCTCTAACCGGTAAATTCAGTTGAGAGTCCAGAGGCCTGATTTCATGTCCTGATTCTTCACCTACACTGTATGCTGTAATCTCTGTTTGTTTCAATTAATTATCCTTCAAACAGGCCCATCAGTTCCCTAGATAGGTCCGATTTCAACTACATTGCTTATAGGTTTGAGTGAAGTAAGGTATGAGTGAAGGGAAAAGGCAAAAAGCATTGTGGAGACCAGTGCCAGGTATATGGGCAGTGGCCTCACTTTCTGTGCAGCTCCTGGCAGTTGAGTGAATTCATTTTCCCTTTAGTTTGCCAGAAGCTGAAAAGATCATTGGACAGAACTGCTAGCATTTGACTTTCAAACTGCTAAGATATTGTTGTGAAAGAGATAACTTGCAAATCTGTGACTTCTCTGATCCTGGGCACTAAGATCCAACATGACCAGCAAATATTCCTATGATTAATTTCATGATACGCTTTTTAGAGCCTACATGGCATTATCTCAAAATATGATGAATGGTTAAGTTTAAAAAAAAAATTTACGGTAAAAGACACATCACCATTCATCCCCCTCAAAACGTTTTTCTTTTCTTAAAAAACACTTATCTCGTAGTCCTTGCCACGTTCTGAAGCAGTCCTGGAAGTCCTCTTCTTGGCGTGTCTGTAGCTGTGCTGCCATGGCTGCCTTTACATTTTTGAATTGGTTCAAAATGTTCACCTTTCCTGAATATTTTGACTTTGAGGAAGAGGCCTAATTCACACAGTGCCAGATGCAGTGAGTACGATGAACAAGTGCTCACCAACTGTTGGGTGGGCCAACCTTTCCGTGGGATGGTGCTCAGCAGCTGCATTTGCTACATTTTTTATCATGCCTCATAACGACACTCATGAAAGAAGACTTCCAGAAAGGCTTCAGAAAGTGGCAACAATGATTGGGTAAGTATGTTTAAGATGGGGAAATATTTTGAGGGGGATTAATAGGAGTGTATCTCTTCTATTTTTAAAATTTTTAAACAATCACTCTATATTTTGGTTAGAACTTATAGGCTCATAATTGTTTTTTATTAGTGATGCTTAATTTTATATGAGCCTGAATAGTTTGGTTTATCTGCTTTCCCCAGTACACTGACAGTGTAGGAAAGCTCACACCAGAATTAAAACTAGAACAAAGAAGAAACTACAAAGGCCGTGGAACCAAGTATGCTGGCACACATTCCAGCTCTCTGGGAAATTGAGGCAAGAGGATCACAAGTCCCTGCACACCTTAGAAACTTGGCAACTTAGAGAGAACTTGTCTTAAAACAAAAAATAAAGGGCTGAGGAAGTAGGTGATTGCAACAGACTAGGGTTCAATCTTCCAGTGCTGCCATCAATCAATCAGTCAATAGGTCACAGGAGAAAAGGCGTAAAAGAGCCAGTGCCATTTGGGCCAGACCTGAAGGTCACCAAGGCTGTAAATTTCCCAACCAAGGAACCTGAGAATGGAGAAAGTCAGTGATCCCTGTACAAGTGTTCTCCTCAGCTCTTCAGAAGTCTTAGCAAGTTTCAGCATTTTGCCTGGTGAAGAAAGGCTTACCGTTTGGCAACGTGTAATCTCATTTTGATTTCATATTAAAATAAATGATTTAAACATCTCAATTTGAAATAGCTGTGTCATATACTGTATAGTATGAATGTGTGTGTTTCTAGGGAGATCTTTTGAAAAGTAATTTTCTTCACTGAGCAGCTACTCTGAGCTTGCTGGCATGTAATCAGATTTCAGAATCTTCCTTGGCATCTAAGAGGGCAAAGGCCTCATAGATGAAAAGATAAGGTCACTAGCTCCTAAGCAAAGTTTGAAATGCTGTCACCATCTGGATAGAGTTGACTGACACTCTTTTATAGTACAGTTGGAGTTCTTCAATTTTCTTTGATATGACGAATTCAAGTCCAGATGCTCCAGAGGTTACCTGCCCTACAATAAAGCTATTCATAAGCCTCTGTGAGTTCATACTGCTTTGGAAAGTTGAGTGGGAGCTTCCATTGCCTCGTTCTGAGCCATTTGCAGTGTGCTATACAACAGAAAAGAATCCCATGACTGTTCCTGGGCAGAGAGACTGAGATGGGGTAAAAAGGGATGGAAAAAAGTCCCAGGAGGAAAATTACAAAGACAGCGTTGAACTAATAAAATGCCACACTATCATGAACAGTAGGCTAAGAATGTTTTGCTCGAGAAAACAAATGCTCCAACAGGAAAAAAGAGGCCTACCTTGTACCAAAAGACTAGCTATTGTTTCAGTGAATCTTTATTAGCCCCTACTAGGTGCCATCCATTCTGCTCAGCATGGGAGGAAATATTAGTGAATGAATTAAGATTTCTCAGACCTTGTGAAATTTACATTTTACTGGTAGAGATAAATAAAAGACAAGTTAAAATTTCAGGTAATAATGAAGACTATGCAGAAGAACCAAATGTGTGGAGAATGACTCAATGTGGGGAGGCAGCTCTTGTAACGAGAGCAGTGTCTAAGAAGCCTTTCCAGGCAGAAAGAACAGCAAGCGAGGAGAATGATGGGAACAGCAAGGGGGCTGGAGCAGGAAACAGATGAACAGGGGGAAGCATGGTTGGAAGGAAGTGAGTTCAAAGTTGCAGGCGGGATGAGATCATGCAGGGTCCGCCAAGCAAAGTGCTTCTCAGGCTCTAACGTGCACACTAATCACCGCGGGACGTTGCTGATTTGCTGACTTTGATTTAGTGAGTCTAAAATGGACCCCAAGATTCTGCACATCTAACAAGCTCCTGTTCGAGCTGGCACTGCCGGTCCCCAGGATGCACTTTGAATTACAAGTTCCTAATGCGTGATCTAGAGTTTAGATTCTGTTCTAAATGCAGTGCTTTGAAGAAGGAGTAGTATCTTTATCTTTTAAAGAGATCGTACTTCTGTGTGGCAAATAGATTCTGCATTTGAGCCCTGGGAAGGAGCAATGACATTATTCTGAGCGGGAAATTAATGGTTTGGAGTAGAAAAATTGTAAGAGGGCAGTGAGTACACATATATCATTGTGGTATGTTTTTAATTCTTCCAGGAATATACCCAGAAGGGAAATATCTGGGTTGAATGGAACTTCTAATCCTAGTTTTTAAAAGAATATCCATGCCAGTTTCCAACTGGTCACACCAGTCTACACTTCCATCAACAGAAGAGAAAGGTTCCTTTTTTTCCCAGAGCCCCTCAAGCATTTGTTATTGGTTGATTCCTTGATGATAGCCATTCTTTCTGGGGTGAGATGGAATCTCAGTGTTGTTTTAATTTGCAACTCTCAAATGACCAATGATGCTGAACAGTTTTGCATATATTTATTTGCTGTTTATATTTCTTCATCTGAGACATGTGTATTCACCTCAGATGCAGAGCAAACACAATTTGTAATAGCTAAATGTTGGCAACAACCCAAATGCCCAGAAACTGAGAGATGGATAAAAAAACATATGGTCTTTTTATACAATGGAGTACTACTCAGCCCTGAAGAAGAGTAAATTTGAGACTTTAATAGTTAAATAGCTGCAACTTGAAACCATACTCATAAGTGAAATAAATCAAACTCACATATGTAAATATCATATTGTCTCCATGGTGTGAAAAACTGAAAGAGTAAATGAAGTCCAAAATGTATAATATATATTGTGAAATGGGAATAAATTGTTTGAAAGAAAAAAAGGAACTAGGGTGGGGGAAGGAGAAAAGGAAGGAAGGAAGGGAAAAAATGCATGATAGTTATACTACTAGTTTCTCTTAGTTCATTGAAAAGAAAGGTTTGTGCTGAGATTGTTTGGAGAAATTTTTTTGCCCGTATTTTGAACTGTAAGTACTTTGAAGATAGCAACACACCATATGTTAACTATTGTTATTCTCCTATTATTTTGTTTTAAATTTTTATTCTTTCTATTAAATTAAAAAGAGGGCAGTGAGATGTTAGGAATCGGGCAATGTTTTGAAGGTAGAATTAATAGCACTTGCTGCTGAATTGGATGCACTAAACAGAACACACAGAGAAGCGTGAATGTTTGGCCTATGTGGCTGAACATCCTTAGCTGAGATGGGGTAGGAAGATAAAGGCAATGGGGTGACGCAGCAGCAGACGCGGCAGCCGTACACTGAATCCTGTCCCCTTCAGAGGCGCACATTCAAATTCCAAGATGTAGAACCTCAGACTGCGATCTTATTCAGAGCCAATGTCTTCACAGAAGTCATCAAATTGTAGTGAAACCGTTAGAGCAAAGCCAGATATGACACAATTACTGTCTTTATTCCTTTAGAGGGAAATTCAAACACACTAACATGTGCAACTGTCTCTCGGTGTCCTTTGGGGATGGGTTCAGGACCCCCCCCCAGGATACCAAAATCTTTGAATGCTGAAGTCCCTCATATAAAATCCCATAGTATTGGTGTGCATCCTACACACAGCCTCGCACACACTTTAACTCATCTGTATGTTGTTTATGACACCTAATACAATGAAAAGTCTGTGGAAATAATTTTTCTACTGTATCGTTTAGGAAATAATGACAAAGAAAAGAAATGCTGTAGGTGGCCAGGACAGGTGTAATTTTCCCCTAGTACTTTGGCTCTGCAGTTAGTTGAGCCCAAAGAAGCAGAGGACTGGTTGTACCAAGGGAAGAAGAGAGCTGCTGTGTTTGGCAGACACTCTCCAAGGAGTAGTGGACATTAGTAACCTGGGGAAAGCGCCTCCCAAGGAGAAAGAACGACGCCCAAGCATGCACAGAAGCTCTTGGGACCAGGCAGCATGGAATCAAATTCTTACTTTGGGTCCAGAAAGTAGTGACACTATTGAGTTGGTCTGTTGGAGTCAAAAGATCACTGGACTAGAATTTGAAAATCGTTGGTGTCAGTTCTAGCTCGGCCATTTTTTAGGAGCACGAGGTAGAAAAATTCCCTCCAATCTCCCAGCCTTCACTTCCTCATCATAAACGGAAGTAAGTGTTCCCATAGCACCTACCCCAGCCGGCAAGCTGCTGGGAGATTCACATAAAATAAAAATCCAAGTCAGAGTACTTTTCAAAGTATAAAATCTTGGGCAAATGTTCGTTGGAACAGTTGTTTTGTTGTTCTCGGTGCCGCTGCTGTTTCAGCCACAACAGGTAAGGTGCTAAGTGCAGTAACTGTGCATAGTACCAACCAGCTGTGCGTCTGGAGCCCCAAGATGCTTCATGTTATGAACATGCCTGAAAGTTGGGTTTGGCAATCGGCGAGCCATCCATCTTCTTTTTTACAAGCAAAAGCGTCCAAGTTCATGTGATCTTAATTATAATCATACTTTTATTTAAAGCGGAAAGCAACGGAAGAGTGTGGTGGCATAAATCACAAGTCATCTAATCTCATTTAGGTTATATGAAAACAAGCTGGAAACCTTTGAAGCTAGCGTGTTTATTTGCTAATCCACCACCCTCCCCCCCCCCCTCAACGCACACACATCACATTATGCTTCTTAGAACTGTTTGGACAGAAAGCATTCTTCTTTTTCCAGGACTTTTATTTAAAACAATAATGAGTTTACCGTCTAACTATAAATCAGTGTGCAGTTGGCCAAAAGAAAGCAATCTTAGCTACCACCGTTACATCAAATTATGCAGCTTATTGAAGTAACCGAGAGATATTTCTGATCTTTGATGATGGACTAAAAAGAAAGGAAAATTAAGGTGGAGAGAGGACAGCTACGATGTCCTTGAAATAACTGAGGTGGTATGGGGATGCGCACAAGAGAAGAAGAGGGAATCCTGCCTTCAAAACTTCAAAACAAGTTTCCAACTCACAGAAGTTTGGGATATATATATATATATATATATATATATATATATATATATAAAGTTTACATATATAGTTTTTGTAACATATTCTAATTTAGTTTTATTGCATTATGGCAAGAATACTTCAGGATATTCCATCCTTTGAAGAAAATTGTGTTGCAATAGACTATCATTAAGCTTTTTCATCATCTTTTGGGTTGAAATTTGAATGCTCAGTGATGAGTGACTTCCCCACTTTCTCTTTTCTAGGACTTAGCAGCCATCATTCTTTTCTGTGATTTTGTAATTTTGACTGCCTTAAATACCTTATGCTGGTCGTGGTGGTGCACACCTGTACTCCCAGCACTCAGGTGGCTGAGGCAGGAGGCTCGTTGTGAGTTTGAGGCCAGCCTGGACTTCAAAGTGAGCTCAAGGCCAGCCTGAACTGCATAACAAAACACTGTCTCAAAAAGACAAAAAAAAATTGATTTTAAAAAATAAATAACCTCATATAAGTGAAATCATGCAATGTTTGATTTTCTGTGACTGGCTTGTTTCACTCAGCCTAAAGTCTTCAGTTTCATCCATGTTGTCACATATTGCAGAGTTTCTTTCTTTTTAAAGGCAGGGTAGTAAGCAGTCCATTATATGTACCTGCCACATCTGCTGTACTCACTCATCTGTCCGTGGGCGTCTAGGCCATCCCCACCTCCTGGCTGCTGTGAACAGTGCTGTAGCAAGCACGAGAGCTAATACATCTCTGAGACCCTGCTTCTAGTTCTTTTGGATAAATATTCAAGAGTGAGCTTGCTTCATCACATGGTAATTATACTGTTAGCATTTGAGGAACGTCTCTACTGCTTTTATAGCAACTGCACCATTTTGCATTCTCGCCAATATAGAGAGTTGCAGTTTCTTTATATCCTCACTGACATCTACTGAGAGGTATGAGGGGATACCTGCCTGGGAGTCTGATTTATGCTTTCCTGTTCATTAGCGACATCAAACATTTACCCACCGGCTATTTGTATGTGTCTTAAAATGGTGTCCCTTTCTCTGTAACAAATTCTGCTTTGGAAGATGCCCATTAGAGAGTGCAGTTTCCCAGTAGAGAGCAGTGACCAAGCTGAGGCCCCACCAGCTATCTGTGCTGCCCTGGCTATTTGTGCCGCTGCTCATAAAAGTAGGGAGACAATTCATTCTCGTGGCCAAAGGATCCTCTTTCTCTCTGTTGGGATTCAGAGATTATATGCTGGTGAATGACACCAATCAATGAACAAGACTAAGCCATTTCTTACATCTTGGTAACTCAGTGTTCCAAATGATTTCTGATGCCTAGAGCAAGGAGAGTAACCTGCTATACACTCAAGTAACTGATAATCTGCAGCAATAAGGAACAGTTGCTGGGCACATGGGATTGTCAGACAGGGCTATTTGCTTCGCATACATTGTTTCATTAGTTCACAAAACAGCCCTGTAACATCCTAAATGTTATCAGTTTTATCTCATTTCAATTAACCAAATGTGTATGTGTATAAAATTCATTCTCCTTGGCTTCAAAATGCTAGGCTTTTCTTCCTTTCATTTCATTGGTATGTTATGTATGTCCTCAGACACAGATTCTAACAACCCACCAACTGCATCAGAAAATTTAGGTGATTTATATTCAAAGACTGAACTGTTACCATATGTAGCAGATTCAAGTGAAATAAAAGAAGGTAAACTATTTCTCCCCAAGTGACTCATATACAAAAACAGGAATGCCCAACATTGCTCATGCATCTCTCTTAACTCTTCTGTAGGTTGGGTGATGGCAAAGCGTGTGTCATTTTTAAGCATGTGTCATTTTTTTTATCAAATAGATAGGCAGTTTATTCCCAGAAAGTGTACCCTCAATGTCAGGAATATGTGAGAAGGCGCGGCCCATACTTGAACTCAGTCAGGGTTATAGCTTTCTTTACAGCTACACTATCACCACTCTTGCCAGTCTGTGGTCTTCTTGGTCCTCCCTAACATTTCCTTGGATAGATTCAAAAGAGCGTCCATTCCGTGAGCATGTGCTATGCTCGGTACTTATTATTTCCAAGGTGCTACCGGTTATTCTACAAGTTTGGATTTGCAGATCTCCACATGTTTCTCTTACTCAGGGCTTCTCCTGGATATCAGGCAATTTAATGTCTACAGGAGCCAGAGAGGTGCTGTACAAGGTGCACCTGACTGGGCTTGTTACACAGGACAGGGGGGCACCAGGACCACCTGAAGAGCACATGCCCCACCTACACAGGCAGCTGCTACTCAGCTGTTGTCACACAATGGCATGAAGGGAGACAGGCTCCATGTGGCTCATAACCACTAACGCTTTTCAAGAAGATCTAGAAAGTCAGATGTCTGTGTAAAATATGTTGATTTGGAAGTGTTGGCAGCTAATGTCTTTTTTTCTTTCTTTCTTTTAAATACAATGCAGCCACATCCACCAGGCCAGCACTGTGCAGCCTCTGCTCTGTGGAGTCTCTTGCGCTTCCCTTAGCCACTCTCCCGTCCTTCCATACCCCGGAGAATGTCATAAGCTACACTTCCTTTCTACTTAGAGGAGTATGAGCTTTGGAGAAAGTAAGACTGAACAGATCCTTCACTGAAAAGCATAAACCCCCAAATCCTGCCCCTTCCCTGATGTCTTTGGACAGAGTCATCACAGACAAGAGTGGTGCACATTTGAATTTCTCCGAGGAAGGGGAGCCTGGCTGCGCCCCCTTATGTAGTACGTGGGGCCTCTCTCTGAGATAACAAAGTGGGAGAAGTTGACAGGAGGAGAAAGGGCACTTCCAGCCTTCAAATTAAAACAGCCTAGGAAATGTAAATGAGATTCAAAGCTATGAATTGTAGATCTGGCTGCTATGAGAACAGAAGGAAAACTAAAATCATGAGAGCTGACCATTGCCAATAGGAGTTCCTTGGGTGGCATACTTGGCACTATGTACTGGGAGAGCTGAGAAAAGGACTTTACCTAGACCCACACCCATGGGGAGACGTGACAGTAAGCTGGAGGCAATGTCACCCACCCGGTGAGGCTGTAGATGGCACAGAAAGCAGGACTGTAGAGCTCCTAAGGCTAACAGTCTGTTGTGCCGTTGTATGTGAAGACTACGGAAAAACAAAAACTAGCCTCAGGAAACTCATAAATGGTGATGTCCCACTTGTCAGACCTACAGCAGATGCCAGAGAAGGCTATTTATGGTGGGCCTTTGAAAACATCCCATTTCCTAGTTCTCAGGTTATCAAACTAGTTAAAATGAGTTTGGCGTGCCCTTAGAAGACAGGTAACTAACTATCTTACAAGGATTTTTGGGTTTTATCAGGCATGATAAAACATTTAAGATAAATTCCTTCTGGACTTTTACTACTCATTCCTCAAGTAACATTCCTCTCAAGACAACTTTTGCTTTTCTGGGCCACTTGGAGAAGAAGTAGGACCAGAGAGAGCTTTGAAGGTCCTCTGGACGTCAGAGGAGATCCTCAGCCCCTATAATGGCCCTCGGGGGCCAATTCTACTTTCCCTCAATGACGGATGCTGGGAGCTCAGTTCCACACCCGGCCCTGGGGAAACACTGATGAGATTCCTATTAGCCCAGCAAAGAGGAAACAATCTCAAGGAAGATGAAGGATAGTTTTTCATTCTTTTTTTTAATTTCAGGTGTCTAGAAGTTTTCTCTAATACCTTCTTCAAAACATTTTATGAAAAGGGACCCATAGAGCTTCACTAGTAAAATAGAGATCACTTAACCCATGTTTTAAAGAGCAGCATTGCCAAGAAAGATGTCAGAGGTCCCATGTAATTCTTTTGCCTAGAGGTTTTTGGCTTTTTTTCCCCTAGCTTTCTTTTCTTTCTTTCTCTTCCTACCCTTGACAGTCAAATTCCTCATGGTCTCCTAAAACTCTATGACTTCAAACTGTCTGATAATGCCCTTGGGGGTATCAGCCTTGATATTCCTTTGGTTTGGGCTTCCTGCTCATTTACTCACACTGTTTCAGACCCTGAAATCATACAGCATCTACACACTCCTTACACACAAGTCCCCACGTATAAGCAGCAGAGAATGAGCACTGATGGCTTGACCTAGCACCAGACCTCTGTGCAGACATCCAGAAATGGGGGTAAATATCTGAATTCTTTGTACGCTGAGAGAACTTATTGTCTATTTGTTCCAATTACCCATATTTTGGTCAAGCTGGAGGGTGGTGAGCCAAGCTGAGCCAGAGCAGAGGGACTGGCTCCCCAATCGCCAGCAACTACATTATCTGGTACAAGGAGGTCAAATCCTCCTGTTTCTTGTTAACCCAACAGCCACAGCCACTCTAGGGCAGATTTGCGGGCTGTAATGTGGGAAGGGGATATCTGAGACGCTCAGAGCTTCTGTGATGTCTACTGTACCATGAATCTAGGGATTCAGCTTTGATCATGTGAAAATACAGACATACTATCTAGCTCCAGAAAATGACAGTAAAAGAAATTAAAAAAAAAAAAAATCCTAGCCAAACAGGCCGGCTTCTCTAGGCAATAAGGGTACTATCTCCCCCTCGCCCCGTTCCAGGGATTGGGGTCTTCCCTGGCTCACCAAACCAGAAAGCTGCAGCAGAGCTGCAGTGAAAGATGAGGGTGAGTCTTCTAGTCTGATGGACCCAGCTGTCATTGGGCCACGTTGGGGGAAGAGACCAGCTCATTATCACTAGGAAGTGAGCAGGGAAGTGAGCAGGACACAATCAGAAAGGAAGGAAAGAGATGGAGAGAAATGGGCTAGCATAAAAAACACTCACCAGCTCCAGTAACCATCTCAGGTCCCCCAGATGTGAAGGGGGTTGTGTGGCACTAGCACAGAATTGCACTCCAACAGGTTAAGGAGGCCTGCGTAGCAGACATAACAGTATCACACATAACTAGTGTATTAGCCCATGTACCTTCTTGGGCTGAATCAGTTAAAGCTGCACTTGTACTGTGGCTCTTACCTGGCTACCCTTTCTAGCTCCAACTCGTGCCATATTTGTTAGGACTGCTGATTCCAAGTATCAGCCATGTTGTCCAGCTGGCTTTAAGTACAAAGGAGGAATTTATTGTAAGGACTAAAGGATGCTTTGTGATCTCAGGTTTAGCACATCTCCTGCCAAGGCTTAGGAAAGAACTGCGAGTAACAACTACAGAGTTTGTCCTTGATTTCCGAACATTGCTTCATTTTTTTTCTCTCTGCGCTCAGAGAGGTCCTCAACCCTCCTAAACCCAGCCACAACTTACAAATGCAGGGAGAGAATCTCTTTGGCCCATCTTGGACCCAGTGTGCATCCAGTGTCCAATCAGGCACAGCTAGAAGGCAGTTCCTGCATTAGAACAAGACTCAGAGGAATCTAGTCTCAGATCTTTGCTTCTCAACGTGCAATGTGCATACAAGTCACCTGGTCATCTTGATTAAATGGAGACTCTTATTATGTCTTGGATGAAATCCAAAAGATAACAAACCTTAGGCTGGCCTGTGAATCACATGTAGCAAAGTTATTAAAAGTGGACTGGGCCACTTCCTAGGCCTGGTAAGGATATTTTTAAAAATTTCTGTGCCAAATGCAGCACATGCCATATCACGCCCTTCTTCTGGCCCTCATCATCCCTTGTCATGCAGTGCAGTTTTTTTCAGATGTGCATGTCTCAATGGAGGGGATCTTTGTGTCCTCTAGACATTTTTTCCTCACATTCCTCTATGTACTAAATTCATCAGAACTCCCAATCCCTAAGTGTTTTTCTTCTTATCTAATTCTCATGGAGGAAACTGATCTTATGAGCAAATAAATACCATTAATGGCAGTGCAATCAGTGAGTATTAATCAAAAAGTAGTTATGAAGTATCTGCATATTTGCCTTTTTCTTTGAGAAAGTATGTTAAATCTAATGGGGACATCTTTAAAAAATCAACATCTAATGGGGAAATTTCAATCAAGTAGATAATGGCTTGGCGTTGTATTGGTTTGATATATTATAATTACAAGTGCCCAAGCTTCAGTTGGGGTCTGGAGAAGCCATGAATTCTGACTGCTCCACAGAATCATTGCTGACTCAGCAATACCTAATGGGGGCTGAACAAGCTTCAGAACCAAGGGCAGTGACCAAAGAGCTCCTAGCTTAAGTTCCCAGGTAATCTTGTGAAATTAATCTTCTGCATTTAAAATTAAATATTGGTGTGTGCGATATCAATTGATCATTTTCACCAAGAAAGCTACCCACATTTACTAAACACCTAGCTAGTAGAGGAGCAAGAATAAGCAGTGTTGGAACATTTGAATTCTTAGTGTTGATGTAGGGTGTAGGAAGTTTCTTAATCATTAAAATTTTTTAAAGCATGTGAAAGTCGTTTTTGCTTGCACCAATACCTTCAAGTATTCTACTTATTGTATCTTCCAGCAGATTTGGTGTTTATGTATCGATTTCAATTTTATTTTAGCGCATGGTGAAAGACATGGGTCTAGTTTTCAACAAGTAGAAAGTCAGTTTTTCAGGCTCCATTTATTAAAGAGGCTGTCTTTCTTCCAGTGAACATGTTTGGCCACTTTGTCAAAGAGAAGGTGGTTGAACATGTCTGGACTTGTTTCTGCATCTTCTAATCTGTTCCATTGATCTTCAGGTCTGGTTTTTTGTTTTGTTTTGTTTTTGCTTTTGTTTTTTGTTTTTTTGCTAGTACCATGCTATTTTTATAATTATAACTTATAATTTAGAACAGATAAAGAACATGTGGTTTTTTACTCAATAGAGTACTACTCCTTAAGTGAAGTAAACCAGACACATGTGTAAATATAGAATTATTTCTCTGGTATGAGAAACTGAAAGTGTAAATAAGGACCAAAATGTATAATAGATACTGTGAAATAGAAGAAAATGCTTAAATGGGAAGGGGAACTAGGGAGGGGGAAGGAAGGCAGGAAAAAATGAGAGAAGGAAAAAAATAAAAACAAAGCTTTTGTAAATAAAGGAGGGGAAGAGGAATTGAAAAGGAGGTAGGGGAATGGGAAAAACGAAGAATCAAGATATGTCATGCACAGGTACAAATTTCCTATGATGAATGTGATCATTATGTATATCTGAAATACACTTAATCTTTCTAAAAATTTTGTTTAAATCCAATCTAAATTGATGAGAACACCAAAGTTTTCTAAGTAAGAACTGCTTTTTCTGGTCTCCTATATGAGCCTTTTGATGAAAATATTTCCCAAACATCCTACAGGCATTTCTCTAAGCCTTCCCAAGCGAGTGATTCTCTGTAGACTTTGTAAGGTCTCATTGATTCCTAAAGATAAAGATGTATTGATCTTCTATTTAAACACCCAGAATCCACTTCAAAGTGATATGGATCGCGTTGCCTCTTGTACCCTCTGGCATGAAAATCTTGGAAGATGTTAGTTGCTGCCAGCAAAGCCCCATGTTTACTCAGGTTTCTTCATTTCCTATGTGTGTGTGCTTGCATGCCAAGCCAGGAGCATTTTCTCCTATCATTAGTAAACTCTGACAAAATAGACTTCCTCAATTTACTTCAAATTCTGAAGAAACAAGGATGAAGTAAATCAGCTTGGCCTATAATGTGTGTTTGGCAATTCTTTCATCCACCTATTAGATCAGCCAAAACGGGGAAAAGAAGAATGCTTTGAATAAAAATACAACAATTACAGGAAGATTTTTCATCAGCCACGGCTGTTGATAAAACAGTCGGCTTGAGATTGGAGTGACGCATGTTGGAGCCCTTGCTTAAGACATCAAAGTTATTCATCACAGGACCTGGAAGTAAATTGGAGTCTCCCAATTTTTTTGAAACCCAATGTCATTCAGGCAATAGTGCATATTCAGGATCCTGCTAACTTTGAACTTCCAGATGATATTTATATTAACCTTCTGAAGGGTTTTCATCTTATCTGAAGAATATGGGCATTTTCAAGTTGCACAGTTAATATATATTCCTAGTTACAAAAATTGATTGTTTAATACTTGTATTAATTTTCCAATTAATAGGTAGTTCTTACACAGATTCATTCTAGGGCAAGTCCAGGCAAAAATAGGTATATGTTAAGTTTTCATGTAGAAAGTAACATTTAAATTGGGATTTAATATGAAAACAATGAAAAGAGTAAAGATGACTCCTTATACAGGTGATTATGCACAATGGATTTTGGAATCACACATAACTGCTATTTAAAAACTGCTATAAAAAACTGCTATAAAAAAAAGTCTTCGTGTGCATTGTACTGGGCTCCTCACCTACAGTATGGAAATGGTGGCCATGAGGGTGAATTGAGACCCAGTGTGTGATTTCTGTACACAGAGTTTATACACGGAGAGGCCATGGAACCTCTAAGGCTGTCCCCACCCTACTCTGACCATACCCACCCTCTTCATTTAATCTTCACCTACCTTAAAAGAAGAGAACAGAAAAAAAAATGCAAAAGTTACATGAGAGGGAGGAGAAAAGAACTTTGGAGAACTTTCTAGAAGCATTACCATCCCCTTAGAGGTACTGGGATGAAATTAACATCATTCTTTCACCTGCCCTTTTACTACCAGGCTAACAATGGTTGAGCACTGGATTTTAGTCTGATCATGTTTGCGTTCCTCTCTTCAAGACTATTCTGTGACTCTTCTCCAGTGGAAAGGGAATGTCATGTTACTGCGTTTTCCACAAATTCAGAGGAAAATCTAACTGGGAAAAAACAAAGCCTTCTAAATTGTTCTGATTGCCCCATTCAGCCATAACTGTCTTGTGTGCCATCTGTCCTCTAGAACTCAGCTGAACAGAGCCACTGGGAGCCCCAGAGGCCCTGCAAGACAGCCCTGTGCAGTTGGGTAAGACAGGTGACTACAGGTCTCTGGACTGTCCCAGGAATGTTGCTGCTCCAGGGACCCATTTCTCTGTGCAGCTTTCTACTGTTTTTTCTACACAAGTACAAAATTAAAATGGGTGTGGGGGAACAGAACTGAGAAAAAGCAGGAAGATTAGTCAGTCCAAACATTACCTTTCCCATCTTTATCTGGAGAATATAGGCATTTTCAAGTTGCCTCTATTCTGAAACGAAGCAGTTCTTTTGGAAACAGACTTCGCTTTGACCAAGTTGCGGCATCAGAATCCTATTGAGAAAAACTTTAGTTTGTCTCCCCACCTGTCTTGCAAAAGTAGATAAGTTGACAAACATCCAGAGATGAGATTCCTGAAAAATGTTTCTCTCCTTTGGGAGAACCTCAAATATAGGAAAAGCAGCATGGGTTATCTTTCAGCTGGCTTATGCTGGGCTTCATTTTAAGCATTTCAGACAACTGGAACCTTTCTTGACTCACTGGCAAGTCTGCAGCTTAGAAGAGCACAGGCTTTGATGGTTTCATCCAGGGTGGCGGCATATAGGGGCCACCAAGCCCTTGAGAACATTTTTTCCTATCTCCGGATCCCTGATAGCAAGGTGTTTGTGACACTGGTTGCTCAGACACCTGGTGATGCTCTTCACTTCCCTCCCACTGCTAATAAAGCTCCTGGGATCCAATTACGGTACAGTTACTTCTCTAGCAGAGATTTCAGCCCTGCATTTTATAGAAGGTATCCATTCTGTGCCAGACACCCTGCAGTCAAAGCTGTGTTCAGCATCTGCTCACATTCACTGGAGCTTTCAAATTACTCAAAAGGTAGAAAACATACACCTCACCTTTTTGGAGTATATATATGTAAGGCTCATTAATGATAGGTATGAACTGTCTTGATTTGTTTACCAAAACATCTTTGAAATTAGAGTAATTTCAGTAAATTGAGGGCATGACATTATCCTTTCAGACCTCTCTCCCCAAATCTTTGTGTGGCAATGTCAAAACAAACAAAAATCTTTTTGAATACTGCAAAATGGTAGCCTTTACATAACCTATTAATATGGTTTACTGAAAGGAAAACATGTAGAAATTCATAATAGGCACCCAATTAAGCAACTTTTTGGAAAATAAACCCTAAGAAAACTCAATCTAGGGGCTGGGGATATAGCTCAGTTGAATAAGCGCTTGCCTGGCAAGTGCAAGGTCCTGAGTTCGATCCCCAGTGCCACAAAAAAAAAAAAAAAAAAAAAAACTCAATCTAGTTATGCTTATAGAAATGGAACAGTCTGATATTTTGGAAGTTAAAGTATGGTTATGTTTTCTATGTGGGTACCCTAATTTAATAGCCCACAGCAAGATGATCTGGGTCCTTGGTTCACACACTGACACTAAATTGTGACAGATAGGCTCATATGCCAGGTCTGAAAAGCACAGGTATGAGAAAGAAGGGAAAGAAATAATCCCAGTTTTTTACCTGCTTACTTGTTCTGAATCTCTGTCATGTGATGAACCCAAATCAGTGACAGTCTCTTCAGGTTTACTTTCAAATAATAAGCATTTGAAGAGAAAGATATGTTCACCCTGATTTGAGCACTTCACAATATACACATGTATTTAAACATCACATGGTAACATATATATATATATATATATATATATATATATACACACACACATATATATACATGCATATATTATATGTTCTTTCAGAAAGGGCCATTATGAAAGACAAATGTTCTGACTACAATAGTCAATTGTTCTCCTTCCTAAGTTTCAGCCTAACTGAGACCAAGAGTATGATGATACTGATTGCACTTCTGGGTATTCCCATCATGTAGCAAGCCCATCCTAGATACAGCCTGGCTCCTTGTGGAGCAGAAAGAGCAAGAAGACACTGGATTATTGTCTGCACATTTCTTTCCAGATGGTCTTGAGTCCTGTCCTAAAAAAGAACTACACTGATCTGCCCAGTGTTCTGCTCTCCATTATTGAGGGAAAGTGTGTATGGACCTACTGTCTTTAGCGTAGTATTCTTACCCAAGATAAATTATCTTCACAAGTAACTAAAACTTTCTCCTCAAACAACAAAGTGAGTCTTAACTTTATGACAGATCTTGCTAATAATGAATGGATGACAATAATGACATCACAAGTTAGCACTTTTTAAAAGATTCAGGATCTTGTATTTTCAACTCAGATGAAAACCAGCCAGAATTTCATGAAGTTCCTCTGGGATAATGACAGAATAAGGTGATGCTATTTCAGAGGAATTTGGGACAAAAGCCCTCAAGATTCTGTATTGAGCGTAATACTCCCTGGGCTGCAGGCCTGTGACTTGTGAGAGGGATGATGTGGCACCTAGATTTGATGACTAGGAGATTCCCCTGTACAGTTACTACTAGACCCAAGTTCTGCAGTCATGAGCATGCCATCATTTATGATTGTGTTGTGTCACCTGGAAGCCACATATGAATTCTAACAAGACTAAGCATTCTGGCCACGGTTGTGCACAAATGTAATCCCTGCACTTGGGAGGAGTTCAAGGCAGTTTGAATTACATGGTGAGAGACTGTCTCAAAAAAAAAAAGGAGCAAGATTTTTCCTCCATTCATCCCTGTGCCTTCTCCCTATTCTGCTCCCTACTCTCACATCCACCAATACAAGAAAATTGTCCTCAAGGGACTACTTCCTGCTTGCTGATGCCTGAAATTCCTTCAACTAGGAGGAAAGCCTTGGGATCCACAATTACACCAATCTTGTTATACATGAATATGTTAATATATTACAATATACTAATGAGGTACCATTTCCTGTGAATGTTTTGTAGTCATTCAAAACAAATTGCTTTGTAAGTTTAATGACAGACAAGAGAATACCAGCCCAAGGCAGGAAGAAATGAGCCCCAAAGTAGAGGGTGAGGAGCAAAGACACTGTAAACATTCAAGGCTTTTCAGTCTGGCCTTAAGTTACTTCAACATAAATATTGACTGAGGAGACATTTTTGAAGAGGGATTTCTTTCCCATAACTGAAAAATCAAGTTATTCTGTTTCATGTGATTCTTGAAGTTTTTAGTTTGTTTTAGTTGATGTTTAATCCACAAAAGGGTTTCCTTGCCAAAATGTCACTGCAATCAGGAGTTTTTCCATCTTTGTCATCGCTACAATAAATCAAAGCCAAGGTTGAAGGTGACCGTGTCTCTGTTTCTTCCCACAAATATTAATCAGTCTAGAATCCTTTCCTATCATAGTCTCTTAGGGTCATTCAGCGTCAGACTAAGGTAGTGATTCTGGTTCATTTTGGGCTTCAAATATGTAGCATGACTTACATTTCAGATTATTTTTAGCTTATAATCTCTTAAAGTTCAAATCAAGCCTGAACTGCATAATACCTACCTCATAGTCATGGACAATAAACATTTAATAACATGTGTGATGACACTAGACATTTTCTCTGCTCAAGCTACGAAACACTAGAGTCAATGGATCAGCTCTCATTTTCGTTTAATTTTTCCCTGTAGCTAGAGTTTGCGGTTGGTTTATAATCAGGGTAAATGAAAACAAATGAAGGAAAATATGACTCAAAATATGTGCTACATCTCTCCTCTTGTTTTATCCGTAGATATTATAATATTATTTTTCCAGTGTTTGGCTCTTGGGAAGAACATAGTTAAGAAAGTTCAAAATAACTGTTGTTACACAAATGAAAATAGTAACTTCTCTGAAGTGTGAAACTTTACAGTTTATGAAGTGCTTTTGAGTGATCAATTTGATGTGACCTTGCCCATAGCCTGGTGAAGTAAGGATGGGGTTCTCACCTCTTATTCCCTGGTCTGCAGAAAACAGTCCAGGAATATTCAGTGACTTACACAATGTCACAGTGAGCTGTGAAATCAATTATTGGTCTAAACACTCCTGTGACCACATTTAGCTATTTCTTCTGTTCTTAACATGAACTGAGCTCCCAGATTTTAAAGTCTAGTCAACCTCTACTTTGTTGCACCACATCACATTTTACTGGGTGGTATTAAAAAAGGAGAGAACTCTTTGATACTTGTATTGTTGGAGACAGGCAGAAGTTACTCAGTTTCTGACTTTAAAAGTGGGCATGAAAAGTCTCATCTTAGTCTGAGAGCAAAGCTTAGGGTAGAGCACTTGCCTACCATCCTGACGGCTCTGGATTCAATTTCCAGCACCACAAAATCATTAACATGATCATCATCCCCTTAGCAAAAGTGTCCGCACAATACACAGAGCTGAAGTTATCAACTATGTCGTCTTTAATGGAGGCTGACTTCTTGGTCCTAAACTCAGGGGCTTTCAATCTTGGCTAACCCTTAGAATCGCTCAGAAAGATTTTTAAGATGTCAGATGTTCCAGTCTCTCCCTTCGTTAAGTTTAGCGTGGAACTCAAGCATTTTGAAAACTCCCCTGGTGGCTCTAATATGGAGTTATGGCTGAGCTCCACTGATACAGCTGGAATGGGAGCAAGTTTGCTATAACCTGGCATAGAAGCAGCCTTTTACCCCTTCAAAATAAAGTAAAAAGAGCATGTCTGTTGAAAGTCCTAATCATTTCTATGTGGAGGCCTTGTTTAATTTCAAAGCCAGCCAAAAAGTTGTGTCTACCAGAAAATTCCTGTGGGATATTATTAAAGGGTTTATGGTTAACTGATGGACTGAATTAATGGTGAGTATTAAGGCAGATTCAACCTCAGAAATCAGGCAGATTAACAAAGTGACCAATGTGGAGGTACAGATTTCAAGTTCAACTGCAAGTTTCCTATCTTTCACAAGACAAGGACTGGTGGTAATGAAAAAGATGCTTTCTTCCTTTACTGGTGAGGAGTAAATGGACCAACCCTTATAAAAACTTGGGTCTATCCAGATAGACATAGGAAGAGAGGTGTAATTAACTTGAGTAAACAAAGAAATAAACAGCAGCCTGAAAAACAGCTTCTAGAAAACTAAGAGGGACTGGATTCTGTCCTCAAACTACCCCTTTCTTGGATAATCTCCTGCACAAGGACACCCTAGAAATTACATCAGTGGCCAAAGTTTCTCCTTGTATTATATGTGTGTGTGTGTGTGTGTGTGTGTGAGAGAGAGAGAGACAGACAGACAGACAGACAGACAGACAGACAGGAGAGAGAGTAGAAGGGGAGGATATTTGCCTCATTCCCATGGAGATCCTGTCCTGTGAGTCCCATTGAAGAAACACTTAAGAATAAACACATTTGTTAAAGTGAGTGAGTTACTTTTACACTTACAAAATCAAGGAGATGAAAATATTTGATATTACATTTCTAGAAGAGAAAAAACAATATGGTGCTCCTTAACAGGGCTGAGATACACAAATTTAATCTACAGCTCCTATTTCAAGAAAGACACCTTTGACTCCATCCAACCTGGATGGGGAACATATCTAATTGCTACTTAATCCTTTGTAGTTCAACATGTGCATAAATGAACATATAATCAGAAAACTATGTATTAAAGCACTCAAAGCCAACAGAAATGGCTCTGTCACTTACAGAAGCCATGAGTACAAATATCTCCACAATACACTCACAAAGCCTGTCAGTGGAGAATTGTTAACCCCCAAAACTTGCTTTTACTGTATTATAAGAATCAAGAATTTCATTTAGTCAATTGTATTCAACTAGCACTTGTTGAGAATCCAGTATGGGCTTAGCAAAGTTGAAAGACAGAAAAAAATATATTATCTTCTCATAACTGTGAGACATTAAAAGCTACAGTGTTAAAAATTGTTATGCAAGATCGCATACATTAGAGTCTTACTTAAGTCTATGCATCTGCTGCTGCTGCAGCTACTACTACTAGTGCTACATACGCTCACATGCACACACACACACACACACACACACACACACACACACACACACTCCACATGGAATAGAAACAATGCTAAGGGCAACATGTAGTGTGCACAAAAAAGTTGGCTGGAACCCTTTCAGTCTTTCTTCATTATAACAAATTTCCTAAAGCAGAACTTCCATCAGTAGCAACTACAGACTTCCCTAGGATCAAAAATGATTGTGAATCAGACCTTGATCCTTCATGTTGTCTCCCGACTGGGTGTTCTGTGGTCAGTCCGCCCCTTCATGTTGCTTTGTAACTTTCTGGCCCCACCTGAGACCATATGAGTCCTTAAGGCCTTCAGGTCTTCTGGCCACCCCAGTGTACTTCCCCAACTCTCCAGCTTATACCCACATATACTCCTGAGCAGTTTCTACTTCTCCATCCAAATCCAGCTAGAGCCAGGCACCTTCCTGTGGTGAAGCCTAAGAAAGAAGCACCGTTTGCACCCATAGGAATGTATCCGAATTCCACTACCTTAGAAATGTTAAAGATTCTGAAAAAGTTTTATTTTAAAGGTCCAGTTCTAAAAGAGATAAGCTACTTTCTATTGTTTTGTTTTTGTTCTTTGTTTAGGGGTTGGTTTTGTTTCTTTGTTTTGTCTGTACAAGCCTCTAACTGTTGTTTAATCAGCCCTAAGAATCAACAACAGCAGAAAAGGAAAACCAGTAAGTACAAATGGAAATTTGATCTTTTCTGAGGAGACTAGAAAATTATTCCTTCTTGTTAGAAAAAGACAACCATGGTGAAGCTCTTAAAACATCCCTGTAATCTCAGCTATGTACAAAACAATTATCTTCTGTCCTGATTAGTTGATTGACACTAGCTCAAAGCTTGACCAACATCTGTAATGTGTTAAAGTTTTTTCCAAAAGTCACAAAGAAATAATATAAATGTATTTGTCAGGGGAATAACTGGGAACATATTAAAAATTAGTGAAAAAGGAACTAAAATAAACCTAGAATTTGGTTTTCATTAAGAATCTATAATGTAGGAATGATTGGGGTTTGTTTGCTTGTTTGTTTGTTTGTTTGCTTGTCTGTGGTGCTAGGGATTTAACCCAGAGCTTGTACATGCTAGGCAAATGCTTTATCACTAAATGCTTTATAACTTTTCCCCAAGAGTTATTTTTTAGTTAATTATTAATAAGCACTAGCTATGTCTGTTTATTATATATCCATGAAGAAAAAGAGATTTTTAAAACAATGTTTCTCCAAGAGAGATCAAATCTCACGTAAAATTTACCCTTGGGTGAGACAAAACATCCACTTGCTGGTAACATATGCTTAGAGAAAAGTCCCTTACCAAGCGGACATAAAGTGCTTCATGTCAAATAGGTCAATCTATCTAAATATACTGAGAATAGTAGTATAGAATTTTCTAATTTCAAAATCATGACTACATGTCAGTATAATTAATGGCCCACTTATAAAGCAGGATGTCTTTCAAACTGGCTTGTCCACATTTCTAAGTTTCTTCATTCAAATAAATTAAGCAATGATACTCATCCTTATTTGAGTCACAATTATTTTTGAGCAGCATTGAACCTTACTAAGAAACCTACTGATTTATTAAGTAATTCAGCAACCAGCCACTTTATATATTTAGATTCTGTTCAAGTTACACAACACGGATTCCCAGGTAATAAGAAAAGACAATGGTATCGTGTTAGTTTTCTATCATTACAAAAGACAGGAAAATGACAGAGACAGAAGTGCAGATTTTTATCAATCTAGGACGAGGAAAAGTGTTTTGTAAGCTTGTCTTCTGTTAATGAAGCCTCTTGAACAATTTAGCTTTGTGCTCAGAGGAGAATGACCTCTTCCCTTTTTAACTTTTTTTCTGTCACATGGTACAAAGTTAAACAGCAGAAATATGCTTATGTGATTCAAAATATAGTCTTTATTTTGGCATGGTTGTTTGGTCCAATACTGAAGAGAAAAGTCCATCTAGTGACCCTTATTTTTTTCAGGTGCCCAGCATTCACGTGAGTGATTGTGAAGGACCCAGGGCAGATTGCCGTAAATATAGTTTGTGGTTTTCCCCTCTCTGGGAAATAGCAATCTCCACCCAGAGCACAGGGATGCTGAGAAAATTAGTTATATTAGATTTGGATTACAGCGCATTGAAATATGTTAAATCTAAAAAGAAACACAGAGGCCATCACCCACTCATCCTGAGCAACACTTGAATATCCAGCAATACTTGAATATCCAGTCTCAAAAAGAGTTGGAGGTCACCACTGACATCAAACCTGTAACTCTATTTCTGAGACAGCCTGGTTTTGGATGCTTGGGGTTGGCAGTGTTTTACTGGCCATATGACAATTTCAAAAGACAAATAACTATAAAACACAGTTTTTACAGTAAAAAGAGCATATTAATGATTCACGTGTTTGTTTCTGAAATTCTAGCAGTAGGACTCTATCCTAAGACAATCTCAAATTAAAAAATCTATTTCTACAGAGATGTTTTGACAACATTATTTACATGAGCTAAAAATTTAATAACAACATACCTGGCTAAGGAAAAAGAAGAGATTAATTTAATTATCATACAAGCATATGTTGAAACATTGTGTAGCCATTAACTATACATGCAACAAGTTTTAATGGAAAAACAGAACTGTTTCTTTTACCAACTTGAGTAAAACAAGAACACAAAATACCCTAAATGATACATCATCTACGTAACATGTGCTTAGGGATAACATAGGGAAGATCACAGAGAATGCTAACAGTTGTCAGTGGGGAGTATACATGATTATTTTCTTCCTAATACTGTTCTTGTATTCACTTACTAGGAGTAGTTATGATATTTTACATAATCAACACACACACACACATACACACAAATAGAACACACACATTTCCACTAGAAACAGAGTCAAAAAACTTATTTTCCAAACTATTTTAAATATGCTTGCATTCTATTTTAAATGCTATAGTATTAGGCAAGTATATTGACACAATATAGCAATATTATCACACAAGGCTGAGGGAATTAGCTGATATAGGGTGGCTTTTTAATAGGAAAAGTCCTGTGCAATTATTTGGTAACATCATTCAGAAGAGGAGGATACTCGCTTTTTTCAGGTCCACCCACACAGTAGAGATGAAACTTTGTTGTCATTCTTTCTGCCACTGATCGGAGTTCTGACCACCATGAAATGGAGGAAATCGGTGGACTTTGATGTAACACATTATGTTTCCGTATTCCCAGACACTAAATATATATATATATATATATATGATATGTGTGTAGCAAATTATTTTAGTCAATGTGTTTCAGATTAAATACCTTGAATTATTCTCAATCTTGCCTTTTAATTGACAATTGATTTTTTAAAACATCATATAGTGATACTAGGATATTATAATTATTATTCCTTTTCACTCACTGACTTAAATGGTAGGAGGGAAGGAGGGGGAAGGAAGGAAGGAAGGAAGGAAGGAAGGAAGGAAGGAAGGAAGGAAGGAAGGAAGGAAGGAAGGAAGGAAATAAGCTTTCAAAATCTCTGCAGTGGAGATTGGGAAAGACAATTTTTCTACAGGCTGAAGAAGAAGGAAGAGGACGCTCACCATACCACCTTTCCTCTGCTGTAGACCGTAGGTAAAGAGAGACATAATGGTGCCTCAACCCTAGAGGAACAGAAGATTTGGGCCAATAATTTGTTTGTAGCTCAGTCTATTTTGAGAAGGGCATAAAAATTATGTATCTTGAGAGATATTTCTGGAAACTTTCACAACAAAGTGATAAAAAAAAAAAAATAGGCTCCAAAAACTGTAGAATCTCGGTTTGCCTTTGGAAGTCAGCCCTTTAAACAACCTGTACCACGGCCGAAGAACTTCTCACACATAGGGACACTGGCTAGGCACTGAACCTACCGCCACGATTAGACCCTTCTGTCAGTTTATACTCTAGCTTTTTTCTGTCTTCCAGAATAAGCGTGCCAAAGAGACTTTGACAAAGTGAACAAGAGTTGAAGTCAGCTTCTCATTTGTAAGCTGAACCAAAGAAAATGAGAAGCTGCAAATGGAAAATAAGGTCAGAAGTATAGGGATGAGAACTACATTTGCTAAGATCAGGAAGACAGAAGAGGCCATTGTTAGGAAGTTAAGGAGAAATGATTGCTGTCCTGGTTCCAGGGCTGGAACAAGGTCAGGACAGAGAAACAAGAGATGAGTCCTGCATGATGGCTGCATGCAGTGTTCCCAGATTTACGGTGCAGAAGATTCATTCACCCAGGTTGACAGGCCACGCCATGTGGAGGACAGCCTGCCTTCCAAAGATTGACGTTACCAAAACCCTTCGCCTCTAGGTGTATGTAAATCCCAGACCTAATCACAAGGCAACATTCGTCTCTTGGCTTTGCTTTCTCAGATGGTTGATGGAGAGATTCATCCTAATAGTGATTTCTCACATCTTACAGCCTGTCTTCAAAAACAGCCTTTGAAAAGGCTCTTCTCTGCTTTGCCTGCCCTACCTGCCCCACCCATAAAGACGCAGATAGAATTCACCTCTAGTATCAGACCGCTCTAGTATCCAGACAGCAACAGTCAGTGTCTGCCAGGATTGTCACCTTCCTACTCAAGTGGATGTAAAACATGGAGGATCTTTTTCCTCAGAGCAGGGCTGACCTGAATCACTATGGGCCCATTTAACACTATTTACTTGAAACATTACAGGGTCTATTGAGGTATATCACCAAACTTATGCAAAATGTAGTTTTCATTTAACATTAAATCTTTTGTGTTAACAGTTGCTCAGGCTGCCTGAGCTTGGGCTCTCTTTTAGAGGACCACAGTATCCCCGTTACCAAATGTGGATCTTGGTCTTTTTAATCATGTTCCTGTATTTTACCCAAATTGCATCTATCTTGACTCAGCAGAGGCTTCCTGGTCAGTGTAGAAGCATCACAGTGGGATGGGCACCAGGCACAGCTGCCCAGCTGGTGAGACAGCCTCCCTTCATCCTCAGTGCAGGCATCATCCAGAGCGATCGGCTTAGAATCATAGGATATGCAGGCACTGGTTGTCAGAGTCTCACCTTAACAGCTTAGGAGTGTAAGTTTCATTAAAGTTAGGGAACTGGAGTTTGGGGCAGATGGTTGATTTAGCATATGGTTCGCTGGGGCTGAGGACACATCTCAGTGGTAGCATGCTTGCCTAGCACTGGTGATGTTCTGGGTTTGATCCTTAGCACCACAAAATAAAAATTTTAGAATGTTTTAAAATTAAATACATATATACTTAATAAAAATATTTATTTTTTTATTTTACTTTATTTTATTTTAAGGCAATGCTGTTATACATCTTCCCTGGATGAAACTTTAGGGTCTTTATTTTGCATAGGTCCGACGTAGGGGTTAGAAGATCTAATTCCAAGTCAAATTTGTGACAATCTAATAAAAGATAAATATGCTCCTCCAAAAGTACTTCAGCCACACCTTCAACTGCTTCGTTTCACCTACAGTGACTTAAATGGTGCCACTTCTTCCTCCCCTGCCACACTGTCCTTGACAGTGTCTGCTGTCCTTCCCGTCTACTGCCCGCAGGTCACCTTCCCACCATCAGATTGCTCCACAGGAAGCACAGTTAGCAAAGCTAGCCTCGGGGCCATGCTCTTCCTAGCGCTCCCTTCATAGAGGTATCCCTGCTTCTTCGCTCTCTCTTGATTTGACTTCAGACCCTACTCCTTGGTGACTTAGCCTAGGGTTGAGACCAGACTAGTTTGAGTAACAGCTCCCTTTGCCCTAGGTTACTATTGATTAACACGTCTGCTCCCAAATACAACCCATGGGAATGAGTTCCAGGACCTCCCACAGGGGATCCAGGAATGCTCAACTCCATCGTATAAAACAGCATGGTACTTTCCGTGCAACCTACATAAATCCTCCCAAACACCGAAGATCATCTCTAGGTTACTTGTAACACTGAACATCATGCAAATGATGTGCAGATAGTTATTATTCCATATTGTTTAGGGAAAAATTACAGGAAAAAAGTATGTGCATGTTCAGTACAGACATGATCTTTCCCTCAAATTTTGAAGATTTTTTATTCGTACACATTTGAAGTTCATAATGTGCACAAACCTTGTGTGGAGCGGGGGTGTCTACATCACTTCATTAACTCCTGCCCCGTTTCCTCCCCTACTTCCTGTCTCTGGGTCCCCTTCCCATTTGAGAAAGATCTATCTCCCTGTTTCCTATTCTTTATCTTTTCTTTTTCTTTTTTTATATTTTGAGTCTTCCCTATATGCAAAAGCATGCAATATTTAAGTTCATGTGTCTGATTTATTTCACTTGAAATTATGGTCTTGTCCACTTTCCCACAAATGACTCAAGTTTTTTAATGTTTTCCATCCACAGTTTGTTGAATCTACAGATGCAGAACCAGCAGATACAGAGGCAAAAATATAGTTTGAGAACTGTGCTACGGAAAGTTTAAGAATGATGTGTTTAATGTAATTTCCATTTTCTTGGAAGTACTTGTAAAATTATAATACTAAGGATTCCAGCAGTTGAATCATTTTATCAGCAAATTGAGAAAGGAAAGTGTTAAAATCCAGAAGAAGGCAACTGAACATATTTTAAAAAAAGATATAATTCCCTTGGTTAAAGGGAGTGCTCCAACAATAAACTATATTGTGAAAGCATTTTTCTCACTTTAATTAATAGCAAGCTAACATCTTGATTCCAGCATTAACTTTTTTATAACAGTATCCTTCATTTTGGGAAACACAATTAGCCCCATTCTACAGTTAGAAAAATGGAGACATAAAGTATTCAATGATCTCTTCCAATATAACAAAACAGCAAGAAAAAAAGCTAATAGCTTACAGCTGTAGGAACATTTTCAAAGAAGAAGCACAAATCATGTTATCTTTGATGTAACATGTGTAGAACTCACACAAATGTTTGCTGTTGAAAATTACAATAGGCAGTGGGGAAAAAAAATCTTTTTCATCTTTTTTATTTTAAAATTCCAATGTGCATGTAGTCACTTCTCTAAGGCAGGCCAAGGTATTTTTTTATGAATAACAAATTTGACTAACTAACTTATGCAATAAGAATTTCCTCATAATAAATCTTATAAGTTTCTTCCTCTTTTCATCAGTTCCTTGATGGGAGAAAACCACAGGCATAATGACAATGGCCAGACCAAGGTCTTCCTCTGTCTTCCCAGACCCTGTTGCCTGGATAGTTGTTGGATTGTGAGGCGTCATAGAATTCTGGACTCCCACAAAAATCCCCCGTGCTGTTTGCCTGGAACAAAGGTCTCTTTCCTCAGGTGACCTTCAGACTCAGAGGAACAGACAAGGTCCTCTGCTGTCAGGAGTGAATGTGTACAGCCACAGTGAGGCCATCAGATGATTTATGGAAGCAGTGAGAACAAAATTCATCTCTAACATATGTCGGGGGAAATAGCTTGGCTAAGGAATGTTCCAGAATGGTGGAAGAAGACATTGGAAAACTCAGTGATGAGATGATGAGGTGAAAGCCTGCAGCAAGTTAGACACTCAGGCCCTTTCTGTCTCTCGGACAGAAGCTTTCTTTCCCCCAGTAAATTATGCTCTTAACCTCAAAAGCAAGCAAGAAAGAAAACAACCCAATGTGAGACAGAAGTAATGGAGAATAGGGACTTACTTACCTATTAAAATCTTTCTTTTGTACATTTCAGATTCATTAAACTCATTGACACTCAGCAGTGTGCTAGGTTGAGTAGACAAGACTAGCCCTTACTGCTGACATACCAAATAGACTTGTGGGTAAAAATGAACACTTTAGATATTGGCAAAGATTTTATTCTTAAAGGATGTGTCTTCTCTGAGCTGCTTTTCCTGGGAAGAACTGAGCTCAGGCCGAGTTAGGGTTGGCACTAGCTTGGACCAGCTCATGTACCTCATGTATGTCTCACCCATGCTTGCGCTTTCACAGTTCTGAAGACTGTTTTTCTTCAAAACCCTGGCATTTATATTCTATATCAGTAATTTCTCACTTATGCAGTTAATTTTTAAAAAGATACTTATTAAGATTATTTTCTTGATCTTTGGAAAACTACATCTTCATTTTAGGAAACTTGGATTATACAGGAAAACTATATAGGAAAAAATAAAATCATTTACCACACCACCAGTGGTTACAATCATTGTCAATATTAACTTGTGTAAAGCAGGCAAATGCTTTTCTAAAATTTCCCGTGGAAATATTTCCTAATAAATATTTAAATAATTTGGGTATGTTTTTTCTTTCTGGATATACATATAGGTAGGATGTGTATTCCATTCACTTAAAAAATAATTTTATTTACATCGTTTATGACCACACTTGGTTTGCAAGTTTTCATAGAACTCTAGCTAGTGTGTAGTTTTTATCACTGTTGAAAATCATTTGTCAGTTATACTCAAAGAGCTTGGGGCCAATGCAGTCCTCTATTCATTGGTATTAAAATATCAGTGTGATATGACATAGGTGACCAGGACTACTACCTCTGTACTGCAGATGGGGCACCCAACCCAGACAGTGTTGTATAACTGAGACAGGGTTAGAAATACAACTGGGGTTATTTTGAAAGTTGGTAGAATAAAAGCTACAGATAAAATTAAATATTAGTGATTTTTATCTCTATTCAAAGCCTCATCTCTTTGAAATGATAATGCATAAAATACATTGGTCCTCTGTTACTTTTTCATGCCTTAAGACCCCAATCTGACCTTCATTAGTGTACACAGATACCCATGGAAAGTAAATCCAGTTGCATGTGATAAGTTGCTGCCAGAATTTTGCCTGAAAGCTTAAACATGAAATTAGAGCTTCAGGCAAGTTTTTTAAATTGACACTGAATATGGACCCTGAAGTTAAAATATACATATATGTGCATGCGTGCAAAAACAGAATTGTAAAGATCAACAGTAACACTGGAGCCAGTTTTACAATATTTGTGTTTGTAACCTTTGCTTGGTTACAATTTTGCTAGAAGCTGGTGGGATTCTTTTTCCTGAGTCAAGCTTGCAGAAGTAAGCCTGCTGGGAGGCGGCAAACCGCAACAGACGTCATCAGACCTCTCCTGCTTCAAGATATATATACTGATCCCTGCAGGGGTCGGGGAGAATTTTATTTTTGCTAGTACAGTCTTACACAATTGCCAGCGGATGTAACCCTTGCCTTTCTTTGAAGTGTGAGCTATCAAAAACTAAACAAACCAGACCGAGCCGTTTTCTGATTCAAGGTGACAGGGCAGACTGATGCCTGAGTGATACTTCTTTTTAACGATGAAATAGATTTACAAATTTGTGACATCTAATTTGCACCTTCCTTTGAAAAGGTGTAGCCCAAAATGAAATTTTTCTCAAGTGCCTTTTCCTCTGGAGAATAAGCAATGGCATTGAAAGTAAGAGAAAAATAGGAAGATTAACCACACAATACATGAAGTTAGCAAGAGAATGAGGCAGAAATTATCAGCTACGAAAGAAAGTGACACACGCTGAGGCCCTGGCATGTAGATAACCCCCGTTCTCCTTGTGACCAGATAAATATACATTCCTGATTCCCGGATTCCTTCCATTCTTGGTGCAATACTTGAAAAAAATTTTGACCAGGTTTTTGGCATTTTCATCTTTTCTGGGAATACTTCTAAATGACCTAGGGGAAATTTTCTAAACCAAAGAACAGTTTTGGCAGCAGAAACAAGCCTGAGTATGTATTATGATTGAAACAAAGTAATTTAGCCTTTAACTCATGCAAGGATCTTTGAGAACATCTATGTTAAGCTGAATAAAATCAATTTGATATCTCTGTTTTTAATGTGTAAAAAGATATTTTTGCTTTATAATTTAACTCAATAAAAGAAAAACATAACTGATGATTGCTAGTAGATAAGCAATTGAGTAGATTATTAATGTCTACACTATAGCTTACTCTGATAAAATTAAGCTTTCAATTGTACTAAATGTATTCTTTCCATCTTGCTGCTTTCTCTGATATGGAGAAACAGATATAACAGTCTATGTGGGTTTTATTTTTTCATCTATACAATAAGTAAAATAGATTCTATTTCAAAGAGTTGTTAAAACAATTGGACATTGCAATATAAGTAAAATCCTGGGTATCTGGGTAGATGCTTCTTGATTCATTTCCTTCTATCTTATGATCATTCTCCATAGCATTTGAAAAATGTGTGAGGACTTCATCCATGAATTATATGAAGTCCAAGTAGTAGGAGCAAAGCCAGCTATGTCTACGGGACCTGCTATTTATGAACGCTAACTAAATACACAGCACATAACAAGTACTCGATGAATACTAGGTATTATACGACATACTTCACTTTATCCTCAAAATAGCCCCAGAGCATTTCTTTTCCTTTTCACCTTCCAGTTGATGAAACCAAGGCTTAGGAGGTAAAATAACTTACCCAGTGTCACACAGCAGAATTGGTGACAAAGCCAGCATTGTCTCCAGAGCCAGATCAGCTCCAGAGCTCCTGGCCTCTCCACTATGACATGCCACATTTCTACCAAGTATAAGGCAATCAGGCCTCAGGCGAGTCCAAGCATCTAGAACAGAACAGGGGAGTCAGAAGTAAGCGAAAAAAATAGCACTTGAAAGAGAAAGAGAAAGACAAAGAAAGAAAGTAGCTCTCAATCTCTTCTATGCACTATGCAATAAACTCTCTCATAGATAGCTAATGCAATTTCTAAACTAGATGTCACCAAGTAGCCCTAAGCCTGCTTATTTACAAGAATAATGCACTGCAAAGATATCACTAACTAGCTGGCTATCTGCTTACAAAGCCTCTAGAAGATTCAAACCAGTAGAACTGAAGGCGTGGACAGGTTGCTAGAGCCAATTACACTAAAAACAATAAAAGTGACCTGTCAAGCGCTGACATAAAACTTTAAAGACCATAGTAGTCTGAAATCCTTGAGCAGAGAAGCAAACAGCCTGAAATACCCATTTTTATATCTAAAGTTTATGGCAATTATCATAAAGTTATTTACACTGTTAAAACAGAATTATTCTGGGCAGCTAAATTAGGTAGAAATATTACAGAAAGTCAGACAGAGTTAGGTCTTGAGGGAGCCAGTACAGAAGATGAAAACACATCACAACTGTGACTGCAGGTGCATCTGTCAAAGGCCAGGTCTCAAGATAAAGATGGGTTGACCAGGCCTACGTGTCTCTCTGAGGGATACGCTGTAACTTGGTATTATATTACAACAGTATCACCCTGTCCAGTAAAGTTCAGATGGGTCATGCATCAGGACCCATCCCTTCCTAAAAATGCCTTTGTTCTTTCCACATACTCTTGCTACCTACTGGGTTTCCTATTGGTACAATATTAGCGAAGCCACTATACTTGTAATCTTATTGGTTGAGTTATTGTTTGACCCACAAGGTACTCACCTATCAATTTTCTATCCACTTTGTAATTTTGCTCTATAAGACATTCTTAGAGAAGTAGCTTCTGTGGCAGCCCACTTTGAGGTCCCTTCCTGTCTCTCAGGAGCTATCTCACAACTTCCTTGCACTGTTCCTTAGAATCATTCTTTGATTTGGGGGGACATGAACTCAGTGTACCTGACACCTAGCAGGTTGAGAGTTATATTTCCCTTTATCAGAAATATATTTTACATTACACACAAAACAAATTTCACTGACATATTCTTTTCCGAGTTCAATAACAAGTAGGAAATATCTGTGAAAAAGAAAAAATTCATTTAAATTGTTTCCTATAGCTAAAGGGTTATGATAAAATTAATGTCTTTATCATTAACCCTGAAAATGTAACTACACAAACTTCAAACTTTGGCTTGGCTAGACTTTTTTCTGTCATATATAATATTCTGAATTAGGTGATCAAAATTATACCAGTGACAAGTGTTACATGAGACCTATATCTAAGCATTCAAACAGCTCTGATTAGCATGGGAAATGTTCTCTTCCTTGGCTTAAGAAGGAGTTCATAACTTTTCCTTTAATCACAAAAATTTTTGCCTACATATGGTCAAGAAGAAAATCAACACATTTTCTGGAAGCACACAAACATACCCATACCCTTAAACACTCTCGCCTCAAACATTGCCTCCAGAATGTGTGATATTTCAGCAGAACTTTGCAATGTCAGTTGCACAGCCCTAGGAAATTAGAGAACATGATGGCAATAGATACGGTAGCTAAGGAAATTGTCAACAGCATTAAACAGCAATTTGGGATTTTAAAAGTCATAGTTGTCCTTTGACTTCTCTTTCTAGTTTTTCATGCATTTTGGTATAATCATTTGAATCCCACAGGAATCCCATCTCAGTGAGATTTGAATACAGAACAATGAGCCATTCTGTCCCAGTTACAGATTACTAAATCCAATACAAGTCAGGAAGACATACCTTAACCTCCAGGGACCTGTCCAGTCCTTGGACCACTCACAAAACAAGACCTAGATAAAACTGCACCAGAGAGATGTACTAATTTCTCTTTTTTATTTTACATTTCAGTTCTTCTCCTAGAAGGTCTGGGATAAATAAGGATATCATGCAGTGGATTTAGCACGTAGACCTTAGTGTGAACCTTAAGAGAAACTAGATTGGCTCCTCAGCACTGTGAACTATCCTGAATCCAGCTCAGTCAGGATAAAGAAGGCCAACACTTACCTATATCTTGCCAGCATGACATTCAAAGTCAAAGGAGAACCTTTAAAAACTCAAGCAATAGAAAGAATATGGTGCATCCTCACTGTAGGTAATTCAAAACAAAACAATATGAAATTTCACACTACTGTCAAATTCCAACAAAGTTCTGCTATGTCTTAAGATAATTATTTCCAGATATGTGGAGATAAGTAGCTCCAAAGCCAAATCTTTATTTTAAAAATGTGGGAGGCCATGTTTCCAGTGGCCCCATAAATATGAGCTTAGCCTGTGTATTCACTGATTTTTGTGGCCATGTATCTCTCACTTCCCCCGATGTATGCCTGAGTTTCCCTCCCCTCCCCACACGCCGATAAATGTCTCATGTCTACCCACTTCATCTATTTTCCTATTAAAAGCAGAAATTATTTCTCCTTTTATCCACTTCATAGAATCAAAGTGTATATTGCTATGTGAATTCGGTAAAGTATAATTGTGGAAGTAAATACTACAGACATGTAAAGTGCGGTTCTTCACATTGATCTGCTTCTCAGGTTCATAAATGATTCTCTAGAAATAAATTGCTCCACCAATGAAGATGAACAAAAGTAAAGATAGCCAATTTTCTCCTAGTAAATTACAGTGTGATTCGTAAGAGTTGCATGGTTTCATGTGAGTAGGAAACTGATTCCCTGAAAACAAATTTCTTTATAATTTTATAAGTAGTGAAAAGAAGCAATAAGGAACAGAACAACTAGCACATCTGAAAACAGAGAAAAAGAGAGAAACCATCACGGTGTTGAAACTGATCTATTAGGGATGTCTTTGACTCTATAAATATCCAGGTGCCACTGGGTGTGCTTTTCACCATGTTTACTCTCCTGTGTACTTCATGGTTTGAAATACTTTATCTATGAACTGCATTAATTTGGCAGTATTTTGTTTTCCCTTTTTCTTCTTTCTTAACCATAATTATCTAGAGCTCTTGTTCAACAAAGAATTAGCAATATTACTTCGTTGAGTTGATGTAATCAGCCACTTTAATGTATTTTTTCCTACTATTGTGCTATAAGCAGGTACTGTGATCTCTTACCTAATTTCCTTAGTTCCCATGAAGGTATTTTTGCATGTGAATAGTTGGTGAAGTTGACGTGTCTGCAGAGGGATGACTACTGGAGAGTCCTATTCCACTGACTTGCTTTACCTTCTAGCTGAGTTGGCATATAATTAAAAATAACACAAAGAATATGACATTTTTACAATCTATCAAAACTGTTTTATTTTTACTAGACTTTTAGATGTATATATTTACATAAATATTTTTAAATATGTGCATGTGTACATACTAAGTCACTTAATACAAATAAATGTGTATAAAGCATAGCCTGTAAATACATTGAAAAACTATTTTCATGGGCCTTGATCTCTTATCCTTACTGTCTTTCTGAGATAGGAGACTGCTGGTTAAATCCAAACCTCTCTGTTCACAGAGGACAGCACTGAGTTTTGGGTTTATTATTCCCTTGGCTAAGATCAAAGAGTTTCTAAAACCTGAAATTTTCTTGTCAATGTGATGCTTCTGCAATCAACCCCATCTGCTTGCCATAGTCTCACTCATATTAAGAGCAGAGGGCTCACAAGAAAATTCTTCCTATCAAATAACTATGTCTCAGGTCGCCTCTTGTCTCTGCTGTCCCTGACAAATCCCCACCTGACTGTCTGTCACAGTTTTCTTTATCTCTGTACTCACTTCTACTTTACCACTGTGTGGTAACAATAGTAGCACAGTCCTCCTTGCCCTCTAGTAATAGTTCCTAAGAGTAGAAGGGCTAGCTTTTTCCCATCTTTTTATCCCTAACACTTCCAGTACCTAGTTCTCAGGTATTAATTTGGGGTAGGCAAAATTGGACTGAGCTATCGCAATGTTTTATTTTCCTTCATTAAAAAAACCTCTGTATGCAATAAGTCCCAAATTAATATCTAAGGACTCTACAGTTCATACTCACACTGCCTCCTTGTCATCTGCTTGGATTTCTAAAAGCCACCCCAGGCCTAAAATATCCAACCAAATGCTTGATTCAGTATCTCTAAATATGTTTCTTCTCCTTCCAGAAAATAGCACTAGGACCTCACTGTGCTTTACCCCTCGCACACGCATCCATGGGCATGATCTAGAAACCCCACATCCAAAATACTCTCCGAAGCCATTTATTTTTCCACTGGTCTCTGGTGAAACCACCGCTCTTCCCTTCTTGAGAGCTACTAGCCTCTTGGTTAATTTCTGCTTCTACTCTTGCTCCTGTATAATCTCGTTTCCGCAGAGCCACCAGTGTGGTCCTATGAAAACTCTATTAGATGATGTCATTCTTCTTCTGAAACCTTTGAGAGGCTTGTCATCACACTTAAATGGCATACAAAATCATTTTCTACTCCTCAGAACCAAACACAATCGGATGTGGAACTTTAACTTGTATCACCCTCCCCTTGCTTAGAGCCGCCACCATTCTGCCTCTCCTCGCTGTGCAGCGCAGGGACCCAGTTCTCACCGAGGGCTGCTCCCACTCCGCCATTTCGCTCCTCTGTCAAAGGACTCTGAGAACTTTCTCTTTGCTTCCAACTAGCTGTTAATGCAGTTCCACACAGGCTGAGTTTCCATCGGGCTACAGTGAGACTCCTGCTTGTTTCCTGAATTATGGGTCTGCTTCTAAGATGCCACTCGGGGTACTGCTAGTTGTGACAAGCTCAGAGCCATCCCATGACCCCCGAACTGGAGTCTCGCCTTTACTAATTGGGCAGAACCCTAAAGAGAAGTCAGAGCTTCAGACCATTCTATGTAAACTCTTCATGTAGGACACAACAGACCAAACCCGATGATCACTTAGACCACACCACACTCACCTCACCAACAACTTTTCATCGCTCTTCAGCAGAGAATTGTGACTCCCCTGTCTCTTAAACCAAGGACCTTCTTTCCCTGTGCTGCTTTCCTGACCATAGTGGGGAAAGGCATTTTTCACATTTTTTGACCCTTTCAGCTTTTATAATCTCTTCCAGCATCCAAATCAGGTAACACTCTTATAAGAAACTCCTAGATTCTCTCATTACAGACATCCCTTGGCAAAAATAACAGAATACTGTACTTTTTGGAATCACCTTACTTTTTTCAGGCTACAAAGACATCATTTAGAAAATTGCTACCTTAATGCCCTAAGCAATGTTTTCCGGCTTAAAAAGGCAAGAAATTTCCCGGAACACTTTACTTTCCAATAGGAGCAGGTTTCTTGCCATGTCCTTACCGGTCTGGCTCTGCCCAGGCTGCACCACGAAAGCTTTCAGTAATTCAGTAACTGCATCCTTTGATGGAGGACTAGTCAAGAAGGGCATTTTTTAAAAAATTTTTCTCAAGGAATAATTATATTATTTTAGAGTTCTAGAGATTTAGGAAGAAATTAGTTCATTTTTCAGTGTTTATAAGGGGCTGGGGATATAGCTCAGTGGAATAAGCGCTTGCCTAGCAAGCGCAGGGTCCTGAGTTCGATCCCCAGTACCGCAAAAAAAAAAAAAGTTTCAATGGATATACCTTCAGTGTTTATAGCTATTTAGGTCACACTAGAAAAAGCAAAATTAAAAAATTTTACTCACATTTTATGCACCTGGATCTGAGAGGCTTCCAGAAGATCTGAAACATATGTTAAACTTTGCAGCAGGGGGAAAAGAGAGTTCGGTAGACCAGTATCGGGGTAAAGGGTCCAGCCATCCATGGCCTCCAGGATCCTGGCATAACCATCACAATCATGGCTAGTGTTTTCTTTCAGCCCCTTGACCACTCTAAACATCTATCCTTTACTTCTCCTTAATGTTGTCTCTCCTCTCTTTTTCCCTTTCATGTTCACCTGAACCTCATGGCTACTGGTGGTGCTGATGGTGCCTCGGGCAGAAGGAGTGAGTTTTGGGAGATGAGAGTAGCTGGATTTTACTGAGTGTCTACTTTGCACCTGACCTGACTATGTGTGCTCTTCATTAATCTTCTTTATTGTCCCAAGTACTCAGTTCATCTGATGCCCTAGTTTTATTTTATCACACTTTGATTCTGAAAACCATCTCCAAAAAATCCAGTGGAAAAAATCCCCAACAATGCCAACCTGAAGAACAGAGATGGGAGTGACATGTTTAGCCAACAGGTCAGAAACAAGGAAGGTGCAACACTCAGGTAAACCCTGACTAAAAACTCAAGGAGATTTCTGTCACTGATCTTTTGTATTTGCACGTTTGTACTCTTGGGGAAAAACGTGACTTTACCAATCATGTCAATGGGGGAAAAGTTCTAACCCTTCAGTAATTTCAAGAAAACCAGAATATGGTTTAGGTCAAAAGGAGTACTTGATTTTGCAACACCAAATATCCCTTCTGAGGTTTCTCAAAAATGCTGTGGCTCTCACACACAGAGCCCTCTCCATGCTTTCACCACAAGAACAATAGCGCTACTTGAGCACACACTGTAATCTGTACTGGTGAGGGGGTGCTCTGAAGAAGATAGCAGAGGAACAGAACACCTGAACTCTTAAAATGAAATGTCATAAAAATTAAGTGCAAAATGGACAAAGTAGAAGCAAATGATAAGTACAACAAGCCACAAATGATGATGTGTTTCGTAAGTGCACAGAGAGAATAACTAGGCTTAATTAAGTTTAGTTGGGCAAAAGCTGACATCTTTATTACTTCAAATAATTGAATGAATTGATGAATAAGTTATCACTGAGGACAGGAAGTGAGGATACAAGGATAAATTCAGTCAGAACGAATGTCAGAATGGCTTTCTTGGTGTTTATTCTTTCCTTCCCTTGGGGAAATTTCTTAAGAGCGAAGCCCTTTGCTTGTTCTGTAACACCTTTAAAAAGAAGATGCTATCTAAGGCTGATGAAGAATTTACAGATTTTATTTGTTTAGGAAAAGGACTGTAAGTATAAATGACAGGGTAGCAGGATTTATCACATAAGAATAAAACCAAAGAAAGTACCTGAGGCAAAAAACAGATATCTGACGCTCTGGACACAGGGCTGTCTTCAGCTGTATCTCTGCATCTACCACCCCACGCCAGACATCAGCTGGGGGCCAGATCTGAATTGCCCACATGGGCTCTTGTCCATGCACAAAGGGACCCAAGTCATTTCCTTAACACCTGGAAACAATTAAGGCTCTTTTCTTTCCATCTCTGGCCAAGCTGTTTAGGAAGCACAGATGCAGCTGGCATTGTGGTATGGTGAGCTGCCTTAGCAAATGCCTCCAAAAGGGAAGGATCTGTTCAGGATCTCGGGTAGCTCTGTGCACTCCACTTACCACTGCCACATCATCGTCCCCTGCCTCTTCAGACCCAAGAATTAAGGTCAGAGACAGAGGAGTTACTGCTGCAGTTTTATCTACAGAACATAACAACTGCTCTGATGCTCTTCCATCACTAACCTCAAAAGTTGCAGCAATACTGCAGGGGCAATCCCGGTGACACCACGTTACTTCTCATAAGAGATGAAGCCATAGGTAGCACAGGGCTTCACTGGAAGAAGCTCCCCCACTATTGGAGAGAGACCAGAGGGTCACCTAGCTTTGTAAATGTCCATGTGAACCATGCACCACTTATTGGTCTCCTGTGGTCATGCTGAACGTTTACTCCCTTCTGCACTTTCTAGGTGAAAGTTGTGACAAATATCTGAAGTCCATTCTAATGGTAGCAATCGTGATCGCAAGTCCATTCCGCTGTCTTGAGGGACGTAAAGTCCATCTACAGGAAATGTGCTGTGGCATCATAATGATTCTTTCTTTTCTTCTGACTCATCTCCTGTAGATGTTTGGTGTGGCTAGGCAAATTTAAAAGTTATAAATCAAGCGATGTTCCTACTGCTTTATAATATATCCCAGCAAAACAGACAGGAATGCGTAGTGTTAGGAGTGCATAATTAACACCTTTCCAGAGCGTCATAGTATCTGAATCTTGAGGAATAAATAAAGGGTCATGTTGGCGCCTCCTACCTCTTGACCTTTTATAAGGATTACATAAGGAATTGTATAGGAAATGTTACTATATCTGGCAAATAAGCATTCAAAGGAAGCATGTGAGCTCAGGTCTGTGGGATTCCAAAGGTCACACAGTCTGTATCATGCTTTGTCATTGGCAAAATTAAGAAATGATCTACTGTCAACTGAATGTCTGTGTCTTCCCAAAATTCATGTGCTGAAGCCCTAATCCTTGATGTGGTGATATTTACAGGTGGGATCTTTGGGAAGTAATGAGAGTATGAGGATGGGGTTCTTGTTCACAGAATTAGTGCCTTTATAAGAAGAAGCAACAGAGGGCTTGTTTCTTCTCTTTACCTGCCATGTCAGAAATATAGCCAGAAAAGAGAGTCCTCCCCAGAATTAGGCCGTGCTGACTCTCTGATCTTGGACTTTTCAGACTACAGAACAGTAAAACTAAATTTCTGACCAGGCATGGTGGCACATTTCTGTAATCCCAGCCCTCAGAAGGCTGAGGCGGGAGGATCACTTTGAGTTCAAAGCCAGCCCGGGCTATATAGTGAACTCAAGGCCAACCAGAACTACACAACCAGACTTCACCTCAAAAAAAAAAAAAAAAAATTTTCTGTTACTTAAGCCACCCAGTCTATGATGTTTTCACAGAGCAAGATGACTAAGCTATAATCCTATGGAAGCAATGCTTTTATCTCTAGTCTCTTAAAACTCATCATATGATTCCTCTTTCTTTGTTCTGTTGGAATAAAAACTTTTCCTAAGCTATCATTTTGCTAGGAGCACAGTACCAGCTCACTGAAGAAATATAGAAAAAAAGATCTTGAAGTTCTAAAAGCACAAGTTAAACTTTTGAAATTCTATAAAATAAAATCAGCAAAGAAATATAATAACCACCCATATTTTCCTTAGCATGGACAGAACTCCATATCATATGGTTCATTTTTTAAAGCTTCAACTAGAAATTTCTAGAATATTGTCTTATTTGTCACGTTATGGAAAAAAATGTATGAAGCAAAGTTGGTTATTACTATTATGAATAACAACACTGGCTAAGACTCACTCTGTCCACATTTATTTTATAGCACTACAATTCACTGTGCCTTATAGTTTGCTATACATGTGCCTGGCTCTCCATTAAACTTGTAAACAACTACGATCAAGAACCATGTTTTTACATACCAAATGCTTTGCATGAAGGAGGCACAATAATAATACATGTTGAATGAGTGAATGAATGAATGAATGAATGAACAACACATCACTGGGATTTTAAGTTATAAAATATAAAACAATAGCTTTTACGCTGTAATCTGAAAGGCAGGCCAGAATATCACAGGCAAGTAGTGATATAAGTGAGGTTATATTGCAGATCAATACGATAGATAAGATGTGCCTCTTTGTTTAACTAGAAGAGCCCATTTTAAGGTGGGGTATCAAAATTTCATGAAGGAAATGGGACCTTATTTGAATTAGATTACTTGAACACTATTCCCAACAAGGGGAACAGTGTGAGCAAAAACATAATTGGTTTCCATTGCTGCTGTAACAAATCATGACAAATTTATTATCTCATAGTTCTGGATGACAGAAGTCTGAAATAGATCCTTCTGGGCTAAACTCAAGATTTCACAGATCTATGTCCCTTTCAAGAGGCTCTATATGGAGAATTCACTGTCTTGTCCTTCCGTTAGAGGTGGGCTGTGTCCCTTGACCATCAGTACAGTTTCATCTTCAAAGCCAGCAATGGCTGGTGGAGTCCTCTCCTGACTTGTCTCTCTCACAGTGACCCTCTTGCCGCCCTCTTTCACAAGGAACAACCCTAGCAGTTGCACTGGTCCCCATAAGATAACTTAGGGTATTTTGCCTCTTCCAATGCCAGCTGAAGAGCAAGCTAAATTCCACCTGCTACCTTACTTCCTCATACTTAAATAAGCAACTCAATGTTCATGTCAACTACAAACTATATCAAGAAACAATGAATTCAAGAACAGAATGGAGCCAGGGATGTAGCTCAGCAGCACAGCACCTGCCTGGAAAGCACAAGGTTGTGAGTTCAATTCCCGGTACCAAAAAAAAAAAAAAAAAAAAAAGAACAGAATGGATTCAGGGAAACAATCAAGAACAAATGTAACATATTTACAGATCCCTGGTATTAGGATGTGGGCATCTTGAGAGGTCATTTTTCTACCTACTGCACATAATTCAGAATGCACATAGCATGTTTGGGTAACAATACAATTTCCATAGAATTGTGTGTATTCTGTGTACATTTGAGTTTATAGGCCTAGGTAAATAGGAGCTATTTGTGAAGCATGGCACACCCCACAGAGGGATACGGAGGTATGGACTTTTTTGTAAGTAATAATTCTCTTTGTGTTAAGTTAATACTAGTAGTTGCCATTGCTTTGTATATGTTACATATTTCATATGACATGATTATGAATTATGTCCAACCCACAATACAACGACTTTTGAAGATACAAAAGGCTTAACTGAAGTTTTAAAGGACATGATCAATGAAAGAACACAACTTAACAATAGTTGTGTTCAGTCAACTGCCTCCTTGGAGTTTGAAAGCAGGAAAAAATAATAACAGTATTGAAAAGGTTTCGATTAAAAGCTAGTGACTTGGTTCTGAAGTTGAGCCCTGATACCCTAACTGAGACACACAAACATAAGAACCAAAGTGTACGGATGTATGCGAGTCAAAGCCAGGTCTGCTTTACCTTGTACTTAACTGGGCAACAGGATATTAATTTCTTTTTTTAAAATTTATTTTAATAATAAAAGAAGGAAAACATATTAACAAACAGACATCCATTTACAAAATAGCATAAGAACAATACAAGCAATACTGAATTACAGACAAAGTGGTAGGAAATTAATAATGGTTGTTGTATTACGTATTGGTATCTTCAAAGTGTTTTCTCAGGGAAACAAATGTAGTCATGCAAGATTGATCAAAAAATTAATCATTAAAGGATGTTAATGTCAAATGCAAACTATACTGCTGAAAGGAAAAATCAATGCTGAGATGTTTTTTCTTCTTTTTAATTTTTTGACCAATTTTGCATGCTTACATCTGGTAATCTGAACAACTAATTTGAAGACAAAAGTATGCAATATAACAACCATGGTTGAATTCCTATCATCTTGTTTAGTGAAATTCTGTATTGTTCCTAATACTTTTTTATTATTTTTTACTCTCTTTAAAATAAAAAAAACAAAGAGTGCAAGAACAGAACGGATTCAGGGAGAAGATCGCGGAGAACACGGAGTAGACACATTCCAAGAACTAAATAAAACAGAGAAGGACCAACTAGTATCCAAATCTTAGAGACAGAAGGATACAAAATCATTTTAGGTAATTTACAGACTAAAAGGGGTAAAATACATCTAAAGTTTAGATGGGGATGGAAAAGAAAATTACCAAAAGAAACCTCTCAGAGAATTTTTTGATGATAATATCTTATAAAAATGCTGTGAAATAGTCTAGTCCAGTAGACTTTCTTTCCTTAAGTTCGCTGCTGTTGCTCTTCTAGCTACATATAAAAAAAAAAAAAAAGATTCACTAGGAATGTCTGCACCATACTTTGTAGCCTGTTGTACATACTACATGTTAAATGGCTTTCCCTTTATTTTCGCCCTCAATTCTCCTGCCATTGCAGTGGACAACTTCTAAATTTACCTAAGATAATAACCACACATTAGTGGTTGATACAACATCTTCCAGTTCTTTTTTGTTCTTTAGTTATTTCCCTGGATGGCAGGAAATACAGGTGTTCATAACTATAACAAAGCACTTAGCCTTAGAAAGAACCAAAAAAGACAATGGAAAAAATACAGCAAAATGTGCTTCCAATTAGCAACAGATGCTTTCATTTATTCTAGCGTTCTTGTTTAGTTAACTGTACAAATTTTTAATCATATAGATGTGGTGGTATTGCAGCCTCATGCGCGTGCTTATCCCGGTCTTCCAGTTGACTTCACATGTCTCTGGCTTCTGGCGTTGCTTTCTCACAAATGCTATGTCTGGAGCTATATGAATCCTAGGAGACACCTGTTAAGAAAAGTAGTCTGTGATACAATTTTTTATTTATCTCGTGTGTGTGTGTGTGTGTGTGTGTGTGTGTGTGTGCGTGTTGCTAGGGTAACAATTAGAAATGGCACTGTGATACATTTCTCTGAGTCAGCAGCACCATTGGCCATTGGCTATAATGCCATGAATGCCCGTTTTCCTTTTTTTTTTCCATCTTTATTTTTTGTGGAATCATCTGGTCACCATTCATTCATGCCTGGACTATTACACTGAGAAAGATTACCAGGCTTAATCCAAAGATCACTTAAAATAAGTCCTTAATAAATCAAATGGAGGAGCTGGTCTTGGTGAGAGTAGCCTCAGTGGTGGAGAGCAAAGACTCAGAGCCTTGCCTATATCCCAACTGTGCTGAGAAGAGACAGGGGTGCAAAGGAGTGTGGGAGAGAATGAGGGGTAGCAGAATTGGTCTAAGTTTTGTTTGACATTTGATGAGAATAGACTTTCAAAAGTAGCATATGGTTATGGAATTATTAAGTCTCCGTCTTATGCATTCCTCACAGTGACTTATATTTAATAATCAACTCTATCCTTAAATTTAATCCATGAGAGAAGAGAGGTGAAGGAAACAAAGTTGAAAAGTCAAGCCATGATTCCGTGTCATGAAGGTCCCTGGACATAGCCCTGGACCATACATGGCATTTCTGCTTGCTTCTTCCTCTGAAGAGTTCTTGATCGAGGGCAACATGATTGGTTTCAAAAGTCTTAATAGGTGTAACTGTAAAGAGTGGACTTCTGCTACATTTGCTGTCACAAATAACTAATAGGAAACAGGCTGAAAATAGCTGTCACATGGTAGCCCTTTAGCCTTGTCACTCAGGATGTGGTCACAGACCAACAGCCTTGTCATCCTCAGGGAATTTGTTAGAAACGCAGAGGCTTGGGTCCCTACCCAAAACTGCCAAATTGGGATATGAATTTTAATGAGTTTTCTGGTTATCCAGAGAAAGTGTTCCAAAACAGCATCTGAGAGACACCTTTTGACATAGGTATTTTATGTTATTCAAAACCACTGAGGTAATAAATGAAAGAGGAAAATATAAAGAATCATTTAAAGCAGTAGGATTACACTTCAAACACACGGAACAGTTGAAATGTCCACATTGACTTTGAACTCTGTAGTCATGAGCATGATGAACACCAAGGGCAAACATATGTCCTGTTTAGAAGTCTTTTTTCCTCACCATGTTCTTCTTTTCCTTTTGTTATGCTGTCTGTTTCAATAATCTTTCTATGTATTATTAGTGTTCTGCTTTATTTTTATTATATGAAGAGGAAAATCCCGCATCCTGGCATTTTCCAGCAGTTCTTTGAAGATAGTCACTTCTCGGCTCTCCTTCAGGTCTCCTGAGCCTAGCCCAATGCTTGAGAACTTTCAGAAGTCATGCATCTGACTTGTGCAAAAACAAGAAAAGAAACATATTTCAGGCTTTGTTTAGGCCACTTTTTAAACTATCTATGGTTTTGCACATCACACTTTTTTTTCCCACATTAGTAAGTTAAGTGGAGATCAGTTAAGATCAATCAAAATTCTAAAACTGTTTAAGAAATAAAGACCCTAGGCCAAAAGAAAAAACGAGGCTCCCACAAGTTTGTCCAGGGAAATGAGGTCAGCAGACAGCCTGAAGACACATGCTCACAACCAGAGCGTATGACACAAATCTGCACAGCTTGTGAACATCAAACACACCCATTAGTCACTGAAAACAGAAACATAATTCCCCATTGAGAGAACTTATACAATATTAACTAAAGCACTAAATAACCTGTGGTGAAGATCATGCAGGTTTAACCCTGGACATGATTCATCGGCTATTATACCTGCAAAATGCACCAACAAGGAATATTTACCCCAGGGAGCCCTCTATAAACACATACATTGACCTTTATCTAACTACGCTCATTCAACATGTCAATGATTTTGCCTACCTTACCCTGTCTTTCCACCATTAAACCCCTCACTCTTTCTCCCTCACCCCACTACCTCTCTGATTTCCTCCATTCCTGCATTTTCATAGGGAGCATAAATTATGAAATTCAGAAGTGGGACTAACTGTAACGGTGGTTTGTTTGGGTTTCCAGTGTCCTGATACTGTAGATCCCTGAAAAGTATAGCTAAGATGTGAGTTTACATAAATTGTCAAGTATGATTATTTCATAGTTCAAAAATAATCAGACAAGATTTTCTAGCACATTATGGTTTAGCATAGCTCACATTTTAGTCTTCTTTGGTTCTTATAAGATCTGAGTATGCTGGATAAAGTTCTTATTGCTCTCATATCAATTTATAGATAAGACACTTAGTTTGGGACAAAACTTAGCAGAGAGTACAGACTGAAACCCAGTTTTTATAAACCGAAGATAAGCAGTAGTCTTGGAGGGTTACTTTAGAGATTTCATTGTTGTACCTGTTTTTTTTTAAGTAAATATACTCAAATATGAAATTATGAAAGTGTCTTCTACCACCACAATCCTTCCCAGTCAGAAAGCCCTGAAAATGCGATAGGCCAAGGAAGGCTGGATCAGACACCATAGTGTCAGATGTTTCAGCACTGAATGAAAACAGGCAGCATGTTCAGTAGAGAGGTGCCAGGGAGGGAAAAGCAAGTCTTTCCGCCTCTTTGATCTCAACCCTTTTGTTTTTGAACTCATTGGCTGTTAGAAAGCTCTCAGAGACAGTAAACTTAACATCACTTAAGATAGCTAAGAGCCAGGCTAAGGATCGGATGCTAGCTGGAGTCCGGGTTTCTGGCTGTAGATGTATAAAAATAATAATACTGGAACAATAGGCTGAAAATCAAGATTTAGGCAGTGGAGTCAGACAGGTCCCAGTACCTGAAAAAGGACCCAGGGGTCCTACAGGCATTTCTCCTTCTGCTGTTGTCCCAGTTAATACATATTTGCAGGGTAAATCAGAGAATGGGTATAGCTGAGACACCTGCTGTGAACTCAGTCTGTGAATCTATTAGCTAAACCCCTTCTTCCTTCCCCACCTTATCCATCTCCCGTCATCTGGCCCACCCTCCTCCTCTCCCACGTAATGATGGAAATATGTGCTGCCTTGTATGGTCGAGCAAGACCTTTTCTCTACTTGCTGGCCTGGATCCTTCAGATTAGCTAAGGCCAAAGCTATTATATTTCTGTTTCTCCTGAAGGGCACTGTAAATTGTTTGAGCTTCTTCTACTTAGACTGCAATAAACAAAGTTGAAAGACCTGTTTTTCCTTCCCTGCTCATTTCGGATTGCATTTGAATTGCATTTTTGAAATCATAGTAGTCATACAATTTGTGTGTGTGTGTGTGTGTGTGTGTGTGTGTGTGTGAGTGTGTGTGTGTTTACAGATCCATATTTAAACTGAATTGATAAAAAGTCAAGAAAAAAAATAAATAAACTCCCTCCATCATTTGAAATTTTTCCAAAAGATAGATATATCAATAGGAATATAAAGTACTTATAAAATATCCAAGTGAGATTTTTATTAAGAAAAAGTTTTGAGAATCTGATAGACTCAAGAGAAAATAGCAATAAATATAGGTTTACATTTGTGTTTTAAAGATAAATTCTCTAGCATGATTAGAAATATTTAATTGTTAATATTTTACTTTTAAAATTATACAAATTAAAGATTTACCTGCTTACTAAGTAGAATACATATATTCCATAAGATTTATATAACCATCAGAACATTGAAAATTCTTCAAAATAATTCAGGAACTGAATCAACCATGTCTTGAACACTTTCCATTGCCCTATACTTTGGTATTTGGGTTATTAACTTCTTTCCTTTATAGTTGCAACCACACAGCGAGTCTTTTTGATCAAATTAGGTTTCCACTGGAACAGCTGTTTTGATTTTGATAGTTCTCTGCACATTTCTTTCACCCAAGAAGAGAACACCTCTGTTTTTCTCTTAATGAAATATTAGTCTGATGCACAATGCCTGAAAAAAAGATCTTTTTTATTTTGAAAGTCTATTTTAAAATGTCCTGTCTGTAACACATTAATAGTTGGTATTAACATTCATAAGAATTCTTACAAGCTAAACTTGAGGCTTTTATAGGTAAATGGTCACAACTAGAAGCCATACTCATAAGTGAAATAAATCAGATGTGCATGTGTAAGCAACGTATTATATCACTAGTGTAAGAACCTGAAAGTGTGAATGTAAATTAGGAGGTTTGATAAACATTGTGAAATGAAAGGAAACTGCTCAAAAGTAAAGAGCAACTGGGATAAGGGGAAAGAGAAAAGGAAGAAAGGGATAACTATGTATGTATGTATGTATGTATGTATGTATGTGCAGGATAGCTAACAGTTGTACTACTGATTTAGGTCAGTTTATTGTAAGGGACAGTTAATGATTAGTTGGTTGATCAGTTTTGCATGTCTATATTTGTTCTCCTGAGCATACACTTTGAAGTTATCCATATGAAATACAACAACCATTGTTAATTCCCTGTCACCTTGTCTGTAATTCAGTTTTGATTGTACTGTTCTTGTGCTATTTTGTGTCTGTTTGTTAATATGTTTTCATTCTTTTACTTTTAAAATAAAAAAATAATAAAAATTAAAAGAGAATTCTTATAAGTCAGATGGATGAGACTGTGTTCCATGACTCCTCTGAGCACAGAACATTCCTACCTTCTCTCCATACCCAGGATCCAGACTTCTGGCTCTATGGATACTCTCTCAAGGTGAATGGTGCTCACTAGGTGAGAAAGAAATCAGAGCTTTAGGGCCATGCTCTTCGAATACAACTGTCTGAAAGACCAAAGAGATCACAGCCTGTGAGATGCTCGTGGCAAAAAACAACAAAAACATCTTTCAGAGAAATAGTGTGGTCAAGAGATTTCAGTTCAGAGACTGCTAGCACCACATCACCTTCTCCCAGTCCCTCGGAGCCTGCAGTTCAGCCAAAAATCTCTTGTGCCAAGGTTTCTCGCAAGATTTCCTGTCCTTCCTGTTTCTATATGAGCCAGAAATACCATGAGAATGACCTTTCTTGTGGTATTTTTGCACTTCTACTCTGGGATGAAGATAATCCCATATTGGGGAAAATTTTTTAAATTGTGCAAACATTTTCAATTTTCAAACCATCAAATGAAATAAATTCCCCCTCAGGAATGAAAATTTGAAATTGTGTTTGCTTGGCCCTAATTTATCTCCTGTAGAAGTATTCACGTGTGTTACTGTAACATTCTTTTTAACTCCTCTAAAATATTTCTGTGAGGAAATATGCAAAACAGTGTGCAACATAAGTTTATATTCTTAGATTTTTAAAACGTCATTACTGAAGAAACGTACCCTGCAGAGTTGTGTTCTTAATATATTAGCGTATATGCTATATTATTATATACTTGTTTTCTTTGTTCTTAACCCCTTTGTTCCAAGGGTCAGGATATCCTGATGCTAAGCACTACTGCAAAATAACTGAACAAAAATAAAAATAGTCAAACTCTTAGGAAACTCTTCAGTTGTTCTGTCAAGGAAGTTTGTGACTGAAGAGTGAGTTTAAGACATTATTCAGGAAATATGGTAATAGAGTGCGGGAGCCTACGTGTCCTTATTAAACAAAATCCTGTCAATTCGAAAGAGCCCCGCTGTCCCCAGTCTGGTGGACAGGAAAGGTGAAATCAAAACAGAAGGGCTGTCAGAGCGGCAGGTGCAGCAACCTGGTGCATAAATCCTTTCGTCTCTTAAGAAAGGAAAATGAAGAAAAGCCTATCTTTCTGATGAAACAGACAGTTAATTATTCCCTCCCTTGGTTTATGAATATCTGATTGTTACAGAAAGAGCTGTTTGATCAATGGTTTAATAATGGAATTCGCAAAAAAGTTGTGTCTTCAATGTCTTCCATTGTTCTTTCATCCTCTCAAAGGCTCTTATAGCCCCTTTTCACCTATTAGGAAGGAAAATAGGTTTCCTGGTCTACTTTTCGATCCAGAACACAGAGACATAAATCACTTAATTCAGGGGGGGGACCACACTTATTAACTATGGATTTAGAGGAATAATCATAACAACAAAATTACAGTATCCTTTGCTGCTTTCAACTTGCCAAAAGCGAGGTGAGAGCAAAGCAAATAAAATTCCTCTGCCACGGTCCCTCTCCACTCCCCCAGCCACTCCCGTGCTCCCCTAAAGAAACGTCAAATGACTGTGTGATCAACCAGCCCTGAAAGGAATGTAGAGCAGGAGCAACAGATTGTACATCCGCAGAATAAAAGTGCCAAGCAAAACAGGGCCCTTCGCAAGGCAGAGTCGTGAAGAGAAGAGCAGGCAGGGGCTGCTGCCGTGTCCTCCAAAGCACAGGGGCTCTCCTTGCGAATGCTCACATTTGAATTGCTCCTACAGACCCAGTCTGTCGGCAAAATTGCCAAGCATAATACCACCCCGCTTTCATCTACGTCCATGGCCTTTCACATAAGCAACAGGGGGCATCTCTTGCCACTGTATCAGTTCTGACTTCCAGGGTGAGGGCCTTCTTCTCTTAGCCTCAGGAGACCAGAGGCCTGGGGCCGTTGTCCTCAATTCAGCCCCTCTCAGGTGGAGACGAGTAGTGCGTGGCCCAGATATTAAGCCCATGCTGCTCCCTCTTCAGAAAGTGCCGCTTCCACACCGTCTTTCCTTTATTTTCCTTGCTGTTTCTCTCCCCCCTCGCCATGACATCCTTTAAAATGATTACTTTGCTTTGAAAATGGCTTTTAACCACCCCTAGCCATGGGCCCACACGGTACAAACGCTCTACATGTGCAGAGGGGGACCTTGCTGCCTCCCGAACTCACATCTTTCAGCGTTCACTTTGGAATGTAATGCAGTGTTATTTCCCTTCCCGCTGAAGGGCAGCTGAGGTTACAAAGGGATTTGACTAAAAGGCCAGAACTCAGGTTTGCTGAGAACCAAGTGACAGCGAAGGGAGAGAGTGTGGAGAAGGAAACAGAGGATCTGAACTGAGGTCCTGGGGATCTCCCCGTCCCAGTACAGGGCCACTGAGGACTGGCAGTGCTCCTGTCATCTCACGCACACGCACACGCACACGCACACCCGCCTTCCAGAGAGAATCGGGTGCTCAGCTTCCCCCCGCTTTTCGGAGAGCTCCTTGGGGTTTGCAGGACCAGAATTCAGGAAACTTCTAGGCTTCCTGCACGGGGGCGGGGGGGGGTGAATTCTCACTTGGCACCCAGAGATAAGTAGCCTCTGGGGACCCCTCTGAGAGAGTATGCAAAGAGGAAGCCCCGTTTCTTTGCCCGAAGTCCTTCATAGCTAAGCCCTTTGACAAACTTTGACAAACACCAAAAGCGAATTGAAAACAAATCAACCGGGAGGAAGAAGAGGAAAAGCCAACGCTGAAACCTCGATGGCTTTTTCCCCCTCCCCTGTCGTTCCAGCTGTAGCCTGGGATTAATTAAGTGTCGTGAACTCGGTGCCTGAGAGGAGGGAAAAACTGCATTCTCTCTAAGGAAGGAGGAGTACAGTAACAGTTTCTCACCAGTGAGAAACCTTGGGAAGTGCATCGCTGTCGTCGCCAGTGTTTGTGCTGGGACTGGAGAGCCGGGGGGCTGTGCCAGGCTGGAGGAGGCTTGTCTTTCCAAAGCTGGAGAGGATTTCACGGGGGTTCGCCTGCCCCTGCCTGGGAAGAATTTCCCCTCTGGTAGCAGCAGCCGCCGCCACAGCAGCAGCAACAGCAGCAGCCGCCGCGGCAGCAGCCCTACCTCCTCTGCTGGGGAACAGGGCAGAATGCCTGTGCTAGAGTGCTATTTCCACTCGGCAGAGCCAGGCAGGAGGTGGCCGGCCCCAGAAGGTGCGCTGCCCTCCTCCCTGCGCGGCCGGCCGGGGTACCAGCAGGGGCCGCTGCCCTGGGACTTGCCGGAGATGATCAGGATGGTAAAGCTGGTTTGGAAATCCAAAAGTGAGCTGCAGGCAACCAAACAGAGAGGCATTCTGGAAAATGAAGATGCTTTCCACAGCTTTCCAGGTAAATTGGCTGTGGGGTCCAGAAGGTAACAGGGGCCACTTCTAATTACTGTCTTCCTTCGCAAGCCCACGCCATAAAAATGAGAAGAGGAAGAGGTGTGTGATGCAGGGTCCAAGGGCTGCTCTGCTCTATTGTAGAGATGTGTGCTCTGTTGTAGAAATGCATCCTAAAATAAAGAATGTTACAGGAGGGGGAACATTAAAGTGGAAATTCAGAAACCTGGGTTCAGGGCTCAGTGTGCCACAGGCTTGTCCTGTGGGTTTCAGTCAAATTTCCTGAGTTTCAGTCCATAAGAGGAGAGTGTAGAGTCGGATGTTCTCTACTGTCCAGCCTGCCTCTAATATTTCTTGTTCACAAGTGAGAGATGTCTCCAAGAGAAGACTTGTCTTTGAGTTGCTTTTTGTAAGTTTTCATATGAAGTTAAATTGATCTCTGAGTTTTGATCATGCATATGCAACTACACTGGGTATAATGTTCCCTGGAGTGAGTTTGGCCTGTATGCTTTTTATATCCTGGGCAAGTTGGTAAACTTTCTTGCCTCATTTGCTTCTTTACCAAGTGACAGTGATAAAACCATCCCCTTTGATATGAGGAAAATGCAACTTGTTGAAAAATCAACACATGTGGAAAGGATGATTCATGGAGGTTTTGTCACGTCATAAGAATGTGCTGTGTTGGGGGCAGTCATGGGGGAACTTTTCTGTGTTTCTAACAGTGGACGTGAGAACACAAAGATGACTAGGGTCCCTATGAAGGACCCCAAGGGGGTCCACAAATGACAAATGCCATAGCTGAGTGCAAGGTATGCTCCTCCTTCAGGGAGGAACATTTGGAGGGTCCACTTGAGAAGAAAGAATAGGAGTGTGTGTTTATGCATTTGAAGTCTTGGCTAGCCTTGTGCAGCGGTATTCTGACATGCCATTGGAGGGGAGAAATGGGGTGGGAGGAAAAGAGAGACCAAAAATTATCTTTCTCTGTCTCCTGAAGACTAGACTATAAAAACTCGCCTCGTTTTGTTTTCAATAACTTCTGATATGAACTTTTGTAAAGTTGTCTAACAATCTATGCATATTACTGAAAAGTAATGATCTGGGCAAAGAAAAGAGTTGGAAGGAAAGAAAAAAACCTCAGTGTTGGTCTCTAGTAAACAATGAGTATTTGAGTACTCAGAAAAGAGAAGGGAAGCAATCAGGCTGAGGTTTATGTGGTGTTTGGGAGGTGGAAGCCCAGGGAAATAGATCTTGGTCAGAAGAAATGAGGTAATGTAAAAACCATCCCATATTTCATGTGAATAGGACAAAAAAAAATGGAAAAAGCCACCTGGGCAGAAAATTTAACTATGATATTTCGACTATTACCACCCTTGATTTGTTACATATTTCAAATGGCACCCTTTGGTAAAACTACCTGATTCAACAGATGTTAGCATGTCCATGTGGAGAGGTGACTGTTATCATAGTCAGGGGACATCTAACTCATGAAGAAGCAATAGATGGAAAAATAGGGCCCCTGTAACTGTACTGCCTAACGAGTTCCATTTTTTTAGCTGTTACGAAGGAGAACTAGTTGAATCTCAGCACCCCTCCCTACCACTGCCTCATTTGCCATGGGAGGTGTCTCAGCAGCCACTTGGAAGGAAAGCCACCCCAGCCTACTGTCCCTGTCACCCTGCCTTCAAGGAAGGAGGCTGTGTTTCAACGCCTCCCCAGAGGAGGTCAGCTTGCCTCTTTTTGTGCAAACCTTATCACCCACCTGTGTAGCACAGGGCCACATTCTGAGCCCCAGAAAGGAGTGGCTTCGCTTTGCAAACTGTCTCCTGCTTCTTCCACGCTCTCCCTGTCCCAGATGTTGCGTTTCCTCCCAGCATCACGGGCTCTTCAACCACGCCACCTTCACTAGAATACGACAGCAGGGACCTTAGGAACACATGGAGAATGTTTCCAAAATATCTGGGATTTCCTCAAATTTAGAAAGTGATGGTTTAAGCTGTTTTCAGTAGTGTATGAGAGTCTATGATAGAAAATGCCTTTGGTATTCTTAAGCAGCTCACTGTACATTAACGATATCCTGCCTCTAAGCCATGCCCCATGCTTGGATGTCTTTCTTTGGCTCAGCCAACTGAAACTGTTCTATTCAGTCTCCAAAATCCGGTGCAAGCACCTGATCCCCACTTTACCAGCAGTTACTTGTTCCCTCCTCTGTCCTTTTTACCAATACGCATTTATTATGTTGCTTGCAGAGCACATAACATTTTTCCCATGCCAGTAACTGAAAACAGGAAAATGAAATATTATCAACTCTATGTTTTACTTTTGATAATAGATGAAGAGCTATAAACACCATGAAATTGCAGAAACTCTACACAGAACCAATAGTCACTTCGGAGGACTCTAGAGACAAGAGTTATTGGTTTTTACTAAGTTTAATATAACCTTAAAAGTTCCAGCTTGCCTTTTCCTTCCTGAAGGGCATCAATATTTTCATCTGTCCTTTGTAGACAACCCTGGAAATTTGTTCTTCACAAGTGAAATGGAAAAGTGTTTTGAGATTTTATTTCATTAATAGAGTGAAAAACTGTATGGGAAAGTAAATACACAGACATGAATTACAAGTGCCCGAGGGCTATGAGGGCAATCCTCTGAAGAAAACAAGGAAATGCTAGGGAAAAGATGGTCCATGCGGGTGTTTCTCACCATCTTCACATTGGCATGCACCAGAGTTCTGGATGGCCATTTCAAGCAGTAGGCTGGACGTGGAAATGGGAGACAGCAGGAAGAAGAGGGACTGGTCACCGGTATGTGTCGGAGGGCATGAGGTCCCAGAATGCCCCATGCTGGAAGTTGCTGGCATAGTTGAAGTCAGAATGTCAGCTCAGTTCATTGAATTGTACCCTATTACTTCATTAGATGAAGACATTTTGTTCTCCTTTTGAAGCAAAGGATCATCCAGTTATTTAGTTATGTCTATATTTTAGAAAAGAGGCAAATAGTTCAAAGAGATTAAACAATTTCTACAGTATCACACATTGAGAATGTGTCAGAATCAGATCAGGAACTGAGTTGCCCAAATCTGCTTTGCAAAACTCACGTAGTCAGGGCATGATCATTTCGGTGTATGTTTAAAATAAGACAGGGGGCTGAGGGCGTAGCTCAGTGGTAGAGTGCTGGCTTAGCACGCACAAAGCCCTGGGTTCAGTACTGCCCCCCATAAGACATGGCTTTACTGATTATAAATTGATGGGATAAGCATGAGAATTCATGAGGCAACCTCAGTGAAACCAGGAAAAATAATAGTATCATGCAAGTAAGTCGGAGGACCAGGCCTCCTTTACATTTTTCTATTCATGTGTGGCCATTGGTCTCAGGCTCAACTTCAAGTGGCAGAAAGGTCCAGGAGAAAAATCCTCATTTGCCCTCCATAGCAAGCAAGCTCATGGGGCAGGGATGAGAGGACGCCCTGGAGTGGGAGTGCAGAAGGAGAAGGGCGACGAAGCTGCACCAGGTGGTTTCTCAGAAGCTGCGAGTGCAAATATTATCCTAATTACGATTCTAGTCAGCAACCAGTTTAAGACTAGACATCTCTACCAGGGCTCGTTCCTAGTTAAATAAATAATTTGATTTTGAAATTCAACCAAATCACTGCAAACTCTACAGCTGTGGAATTTGACTTTCTTTTGGTGTCTCTGGTCTAAATTTTACATTATAGTTTACTTATTTATGAAACTTGTTCCCACTTCAATAGCCTTTGGTTCCAGAAAAATATAAAAACACACAACTCTCTCCAAAAATAATCACACAGCCCATTTCCCCATAGCCGTTGTAACTTGTCCCACATTTTAAGGAGAATGCAAATATCTGAAATTTGCTTTATACCTAGCCCTGACTATCAAACAATGTCAGACAAGAAAATCTCTGAAAGAATTCTGAACTTTGCAATTCAAATTGACATTTAAGTTACAATTTTTAAATGTCTCGTGTCAGGTATGACATAAATTTAATATGCTGAAGACTGAACACTGCAATCATTACAATTCAAAGAGCATTTATCAGATGCTTAGTGTATACTATGCTAGGCAACATGGGCTTGGAGATAAATCAAATCTTTGATGAGAGAACAATTATGTATTTATAATTCAGAGTTCAATCTACAGCCTCAGTGCAAAATCAAACACTTGTTTGTATTAGCTTCTCTGTCTTTGGCTGGGCATGGTGGGGCACACGTGTAATCCCTACAGTCAGGAAGCTGAGGCAGGAGCAGCACCATGAGTGCAAGGCCAGCCTGGACTACATAGTGAGAACCTGTCTCAAATAAACCAAAAATCTTCTCTGTCCACTCAAATATTGACTGTAAAACTGGTAGAAATTCAAAACTACTTGTAAAAATTCACATATACTTTCAAATACTTATCTGTGCCTAGTGATTTCATCTAATGCAGAGCAAATTGCTTTGAGAAATAAATCAATTAGTCTCAATGGCAGGTAACCTGGTATTAATTCATAACATTTTTCTAAAACTACTCTTGCCAGGGATATAGATCAGCAGCACAGTTCCTATATGCAATGGTAAGGTCCTAAGTTCAACTCCAGATACAAAAAAAAAAAATTTTTAAACTAAAACCACTGCTTGCAGATGTTAGGCTGTATTCAATGTGTATCTAAACTGGATCATAATCACTGACAGTGTAACCTATCTTTTAAATGAGAAGCAAAACTGAATTAAAAACTGAATCTCACCTTGACCCAAAATTTCCTTTTGTTTGATGTGAATGACAGAAACCCAGAATTAGAATGTGTTTTTTTCCTACTTGGTCTAAATCCAGAAGAGGACCCAAGTGCCAGCCTATAGTCGCAAAGCTGAGATTTAAAAACCTTTCTGTCCTGTTTTCTGCACTGAACTGGGTGACCCTGGGGAAGAAACTCTGCCTCGTGGTGTCTTTTCTTTTCCTTCCATGAAAAGGAAATAATGATAATAGCACCTTCACATAAGGCTGCTTAGGACTGAAAGGGATAATATCCCCCAAAATGCCTAGAAAGAGCCACGCCGTGCTACCTTCTCAATGAAATGGTAAGCAGAACATGTAATTACAGGCTCAGGTTCTATTCTCTCAGACTTTTTCCCTCACTCTATTAAGTCATATGGCTCTTGCTAAAACCTCACGTTATTTTTTCTATAATCTTATGGTAGCCTCCAATCACAATATGATCCTAACCCTCTTCCACTCTGTGATTTAGATCAACAATGTTAAAAAAGAAAAAAAAAATTTTTCTCACTCCTCTTCAAAATCCCTCTATGATTTTCCAATGTCTACAGAAAAGAAAAAATCCCAATTCTTTCACCCTGCGTTCTGAGTTCTCCCCTTTTTGGAACAAACTCACTTTTCTTATTTGTCACTATTGTCCTCTGAGCATTTACCTTCTGCCCAGACCAGACAAGCGACCCAAGCTTCCTATCTGCTTTCTATGCATTGTTCCCAATACTTAAAATGACTTTCCTCCACTTCCCTGGTTTTTCCCATTCCTTAAAATCACACTGGCATGCTGGTCCCTTGACAAAGACTTCCTGAGATTAATGAAGAAAAATACAGTTGGTTGGCGCTTCATAGCTAAGGGCTCTACATCCAAGAATTCAAACAATTGTGGATCAAAAATCACAGTAATAAGCAGAATGTGTCTGTACTGAAGATGTAGACTTTTTTCCTTGCCATTTCCTTAACAAATACCTATATAGCATTTGCACTGTACCAGGTATTACAAGTATTACAAGTAATATAAAAGTACACGGAGAATGTGCACTAGTTCTATGCAAATATCACACCGTTGTGTAGAAGGGGGTTGCATATTAGTGGATTGGTATCCACGTGAAGTTTGGGGACCAACCCCCCTCCTTGGATAAGCAGAGATGACTATGTATTTTCCTTTCCTGAAGACTCACAGAACTTTCTTTGTATTCATTTCAAAGGCAAATTGCTTTATTTTGTTTAATTTAGTGCACATTTACTTCCTTCTCTTTTCAGTTCCCTGCTTTCTGAGAGTCTGAAGAACATTTCTATTTTCTTTGAATTCTCCCTAATATTTTTCACATGTCACCTACTCACTACATTTTGATATGTAAAAAAGAAAAACAGAAGAAAATTGTCAGAAGGAATAAAATCATTTAAAAATTGCCATTAAGTGCATGAATGAATATTTTTTTCTCAGGACAGATTATTCAAGAAACATGAATTCTCCTTCTTCCATTTTATGAAATCATTTTAAAACATATTCTAGCAGAAAATCAGGATAAGTCATTATAGCTTTTAAAATGAAAGAATACACAAGAGTGACTTTCAGAACTCAAAACTAATATGACAGTTCTCTTCATATAGAAAAGTTGTAATTTACTGATAATTATAAAATTGTAGAGATAATGCATGCAAATTATGCATACATTTATATACTTTTAAAGTAGTTGCTCTGTTCATGCACCTTGAAATGATTTCCATAGTTTCCATAGCTGCTTCTTTTACAGATAAGTCTGTATACACTTCAACATAATTTTAAAAATAGAGTAGAGAAGGTATGTGTTTACCCAGCGCTCCAAGGAACTTTTGAGTGAAAGAAGCTGATGTGAAGGTGTTATTCCCAGGTCCTCTGCCCTTTGCCTTGGAGCAATTTCTTTTTTCTTTTATTTTCTCTTTCTTTCTTTCTTTCTTTCTTTCTTTCTTTCTTTCTTTCTTTCTTTCTTTCTTTCTCCACCCCGTCCCATTTTTGACAAGATTGGTTCACATAGACAGTGAAGCACTGACTTTTGCTTTGGACTAATTCTTGGAAGGAGAACAGTAGCAGTTTTATTATTAAAAAGACCAATAGCTTGAGGTATTTTTGTTTCAATTCCCAGAAGCAGCTGCAATTCTTTTTTTTTTTTTTTTTTTTTTTTTTTTTTTTTTTTTTTTTTTTTTTTTTTTTTTTTGCGGTACTGGGGATCGAACTCAGGACCCTGCGCTTGCTAGGCAAGCGCTTATTCCACTGAGCTATATCCCCAGCCCCTCCCAGAAGCAGCTGAAAGTGTGTGCCCTTCTCTGCTCTCTATTTTTTCTTTCATTAATTATCAATATACTTCATAATACATAGTAGGTAAATCTCACCATACCAAAAATAGTAAGCAAATTTCACAGTACTGTGATTTAATACAATGTTGTAGTCCGAATAGCCACACAACATAAACTTTACTCTTCCTTTTTCCATTTATCCCTCCCTACATTTCCATAAATTTTTCTTTGGAATTAACATCAGTCTCCAAAATGCTGAGACCGTTCCAAGAGGTGAGTTTTTAATCTTTGCCCTTGCCTTAAATTTCCTCAAACTACAAACTTGTACCTTTCCTTCAAAGCCCTTATCACTGAAACATTCCACATGGCATGTTTTCTACATTACAAACCAAGTCCATGTCCTGAGCATTTTGTTACTTCATCGGCTGTCATATAAATGCTAAGGGAGTACTAGAACCTCAGATCCATCTCTATCATGAGTGACAAGATCCAATTTAAAAGCCAGCCTTGTGTGCAATTAAAAGACAAAGCAGGATTTAGTTATGAATGGCCAGAGGGTCAGATTTACTGCAGAAAAATTAAATCCTTAAAGAGTAAAGAACAAATTTTTAGAAGCTGAAAGGTGTAAGAGCCAGAACACTAAAATACAATCAAAACAAGCATTACAGTGGGGATGAGTGTAAAACCTTTAGCCATGTATTGAAAAGGAAAATTGAATAATCAAGGGAAGTAAGACACCTACAATGCAATAACTAGAATTTCTCCGGTTGCATCCCCCTAATGTTGCTCTCTGTCCCCACTGTTCTTCACTCAGCCTTGCAGCAGGGTCACTGACTAATCTCCACTCCGAATAATTTCTTGTACTGTTCCGCCTTTGTATCTATGTTCACATTAATTCTTTTACCATAGGGTCACTTTCCCACATTTAGTTGAAACTTTAACCCTCTCATAGACATAGGCTTATGCTCAGTTCAAAACAAAGCCTTCTTGGATCACCCCCCAAAAGGGTCAGTCAATGCTTGGTGCCAGGACAGCACCTGTCACACTTGGCTTATTTATATCATTTTATCTAACTACATTGTAAGCTGTGTCAAAATCGTGTTGTTATTATGTATTTCTTATCTACTCTGTGGCACCCAGCCTTGAAAGACATGTTTGCTCAAGAAAAATGTCAGCCTCAAAACAGAAGAAACGTGACTTGGCAGAGCAGGAAGGAAAAACTCTTCTCAGATTGTGAGACATAGATTCAAAATTGTGTCTTGATGTGAGAAAGAGATGAGCATGCTTGGAATGGCAGCTCTGGACAGAGAGTGAAGCAAAGAAGTCGCTCCACGTAGGGTGTAGCAGGTGGTGAAGGACTTTGGTTTGGTAATTTATACAGTAATTCTTGTGGTTCTGTGTGGAATACAATGGCACTCAGGAAATTTGACTTTTAAATTGAAAACAAAATATTATCATCTCAAAATTCTCAACATCTACCAAATATATTCAAATATGGCCTACCCGACTTATAGTTATAAATTCATCAGTATTGTCACCCCAAGTTGATCTTTTTATCAGCTACTGCCGCAAGAGAGACCTTTTTGAACTAAAAAATTTATCTTCTCCCTTCCCACTAAAATTACTTGAAGTTTTCTCATTGCCTAAAAGAGGATCTCTTCTTCATTTGCAAAAATGCAGTTTCTCTTTAATGGTATTTGAAACAAAGATCTGCTTTCTGATTGTTACCACCCATCAGACAGACAGAATTAATCATCCCCTCACATGCTGAGAGCTTTCAGAGACTGTGTGTGCATTTAGTATGTCGTAGTTCCTACTCTTTCTACATATCTGTCGTCCGTCCACCCATCCATCCACTTACTTCAGTGTTTTTGATTCACTTTTATTTTCTAAGGAATCAACGAGAGTGTATGCCGCATGGTGGCCACTAAATAAATTTAGTTAATAAATACTCTTGGTCTTTCCTCATATTCCCAGGGAATATTATTTCTACTGTCCTAGAAAACATATGCCATTCCACCTTGATGTCACTGAGCTGCTTGTGTATCAGTCTGCTCTAGCAAGACACAACCTCTCTCCCGTCCATCTTCTTGTCAGGTGTATAGCACAACACTGGGTGCTGACAAGATACTCAAAGGATAATGATTCCATTAAATTGTTTTCACAGAGAAACCTAGAAATTTAAATTTTTAACTTCTCTTTCTGACTCGAGAAAATCAGTGACCCAATCCAAACTGGGAATCTGAAATGAATAGATATTTCTTAGATGAAAAAATATAAACAGCAAATAAAAACGTGAAAAAGTGTTGAACATTGCTGGTCATTCAGGAGTTCCAAATTAAAACAATGCTGAGATTCCATCTCCCTCCAGAAAGAACAATTATTTTCAAGAAATCAACCAATAACAAAAGCTGGCAAGGCTGTGGAGGAGAAGGAACCCTTCTCTGTTGCTGGTGGGAGTGTAGACTGATGCAACCACTGTGGAAATCAGTGTGGAGGTTCCTCAAAAAACTGAAACTAGAGGTCCCATTTGACCCACCTATTCCTCTTCTTGGTATGTTCCAACAGTGTCATACCACAGCAATAGAAGCACACCCATGTTCATAGCAGCATAATTTGTAACAGCTAAATCTTGGAAATAACCCACTTGCCCATTATTAGATGAACTGATTTAAAAATATGGTTTTTACATACAGTAGAGTACTAGTCTGTCATAAAGAAGGATAAACTCAAGATGCTTTTAGCTAAATGTATGCAATTTAAGGCCATATTTTTAAGTGAAATAGAACACATATGTTCAAGTACTGCATTGTTTCTCTTGCGTGAAAAACCTAAAGCACAGATAAGGACCAAAATGAATGTTCAGAAGTAGTAAGAAAATGTTCAGATAGGAAAAAGAACAAGGGAAGTGGGAGGGCAAGGGAAGGAAGGGAAAAGGAAAGGAAGGAAATAAAAGGAAACAATGTTTTCATAAGGAAGGAAGGGAGGAAGGATTGAAGGTCAAGGAGAGGAATGGAGAAAAATGCAGAATCAAGATGTATTATGTGCAGGTACTGATTCCCTATGAATCTGCTCTTTGCGTGCATCAGAAGTATAAAATTCACTTTAAGATAAAATTTTAAAATAAAAATTTTATTTAATTTTATAAAATTTTTATTTAATTTTATTTTAAAATGAAATTCATTTCTAAAAAGAAAAAAAAACTATTTTTCTATAAAAAATAATTTCTGTTTCTGGAGAGCTTGAGTAAGTAACCAGCAGGTACAGACCTCCGTTTCCTCTAACTGGGACGAGATCTCTATCTAACTGATACTCGTTGTGTAGTATAAGGAGCTAACCATAGGCATGTGATATTAAAGTGCTGTTCTCCATTGTGGGACCACTTAAAATGTTTCCAATTATTTTTGGAGGATCTGAGACATTTTATATAACAAAATTTGTTCTAGTCCAAAGTCCGCAGTCATATTCTACAGTGTATTTATCACCAAGTCAAACAACAGTGAGGGTCCAAACGATCTGCTGGAGAGTTTAAAAAGCTGGTAGATTTACAATTTCTTGATTTTACACACTGACATAATTGACAAGGGAATATTTCCTTTTCTTCTCTTATAGAATTAGGGACTGGCCCAGAAACATAGTGTGAAGCTCTGTATTCAAAAGAAATGGGGCAGTGAGCTATAGCAAAGGGCACACGGAAGACACAGTTTGTTTCTGCCAGCCACCTTAGAAGGGGCACTAATGATCCTGCCTACAGCGCTGCTGGCCTTACCAGAGCTCACTCATCTTTACCCCAGTGCTCCCCATCCCTAGGGGCCAGGGCACAGACATGAGAATTCCCATTAGCACATTCAAACAATGAGACTATATCCAACCCTACAATGCACTGTATAATTATGACCACAATTCCAATTAGTAGCAGCTTAAGACCTCAGCTGTTAATGCAGAGACCAACCAGAAAAGTCTGATTTGGTTACATCCCGTGTCATGGGTTATGCTTACTCAGTCAAACGCTAAATCCTAAGACGGTTGTTGAAATGCATGTGTATATTTTATGTATTGTTTATTTATTTCGGTTTTATTTTTTGACACAGGTTTTGCTATGTGGTTTAGGCTGGCCTTGAACTCACTATGAAGTCCAGGCTGGCTTTGAACTTGTGGTGACCCTCCTGCCTCAGCCTCTATGTCCAGCTACATGCGTATACTTAAAGAGAGAGAACCCAAGCATGGTGGCACACACCAGTAATCCCAGCATTTGGGAGGCTGAGGGAGGAGGATTGCTGAGAGTTGAAGGCCAGCCTGGGCTACATAAGCGAGGTCAAGACCACCCTGAACTGCATAGGGAGACCCTGTCCCAAAAAAAGATAAAAATAAAAAAAACAGGGAGAGAATGGAAAAGTCAGAATAGTTAACTTATGCATGGGAATGTGGTTAAAACAAGTCACACTGTATGTGCAACACTCGGGTGTAGGGCCCGGAGTACAGTGGCAGCTCAGTGTAATCGAGATAAGGTTTGTTGATAGATATCTGTGTTTGGTCTTTCTTCTCTCCTCTTTCTTTGTTTCTTTCTTTCTTTTTTCCTTTCTTCCTTCCTTTCCTACTTTGTTTTTGGTGCTATTTTGGCCTTATCCCCTCGTTCTTCCCCACCAGACGTGTCCATTGGGGATGACTAGGATACGTTATAGCCAGAATGAGAACAGGAAGTTGAGGATTGACTTTCAGAGTAACAGGTTTTGGTGGTTCATTCCTTTTGTGGATGATACTTTTAAGGATTGCTCTTTGAGGAAAGATAAAGGGCTTCCCTTCATTCTGTTATACTTTGCTATATTAAAGATCTCCTTAAGATATTGAGAGGTGGGCCCCTGAGTGCATTTCTACATCAATTCCCTTCTTCAAGCAAAGAAGATGTGGCACAAAGGCAGACCATATTCAAAGGGGAGAGGTGCAGAGTCCCATCTGGTACCCTAGGGAGTTAGGTGAAGAGTTCAAGGCTGAGGCAATGGCGAAAGAGTAGCCGACCGTTCGCTCTCTCCCAGGTTGGCACTTTGAGGATGTGTGTGGTGGAAACATTCAGGTACATACGTGGGAGCCCAGGGCACACACTCCCCCAGGGACCATTTTGGAGAGAAGCAAGGACAGGGAAAGTATGTATGAACCATAACCTTAAAATGAATGTTTCAATTCAAACCAAATAGATTACAGTAAAAGACATCGTCATTAATCACCCTCAAAATACTCGTCCGCACTTTGAACACACTTGCCTGTCATTCCTGCTATTTATGAAACAGTTCTGGAAATTCTCTTTCCTGAGTTGTGCTATTACAGCTGTCTGAATGTCCTCTAGCAATTCAGTGTTTACCTTTCAGGGTCCTTCTGACATTGGGAAAAACCAGAAGTTTCACAGTGTCAGAGCCGGTGAAAAGGTGGATTAGGACGCCCCGTAGCATTTTCACCAGCCTGCCTCTCCATCGCATGGTACTAGTCAAAGGCACTTAGCAGCAGCTTTCGCTGACATTTTTATCACACTCCATAAAGATATTTTTTTAAAAAAGACTTTGAGAATTGCTTCAGGAAGCGGCCTGCGTGATGGGATGTGTGTGAATGAGTGAGAGGGAGTGTTTTGAAGGGCGAGCGTGACAAAGTGTCTTTTACTATCAGATTTTCTTAAACATTCACCCTATATTTTCATCATCACTTACAGTCCAAAGAAATAATTTAATCTAGAAAAGACTGGCCACCATGCTAGTAACTGGAGTGTTTAAATTTCCTACCACATTAGGATGGGCTTAAGTGTAAGACTTGACAGGTTGGAGAGAAACTGGCTGTATTCTATTACACTACTAAGTGTGGAATTCCGAAATCTCTGTTGCAAGTGGTTTAAACAGTGTCTGTTTCCTCCTCATTTCTCTGTGTTTTTGAGAAATTTATCTTTTATGTTTGAGACCAGTTCCTGTAGTGATTTCATCTCACTTCCTTCCCCTGGGTGCTCTGTGTCTGCCTCCCTACCTAGTCCTTTCTCGTCGCCTTCCTCTTCAGCAAATTTTCCTCCAACTTTGAAACTGTGGTCCCAACCCTCTAGATGTGTATGTCCTGGGGTTTTCTGAAGTGCCCGTTACATATGTCTGCAGATTTAGGTAAGATATGCGGTGCTGTCCAAGGAAGTGCAAAAGGTCTTGTGCTTTAGCCTTAACCCAAACTCTAACCCTAACCTTAATTCTTGCAGACTATTAAAAATGACTAAGTGATGCGATAGACAGGTTTTCTAAATTTTACAGTGGAAATTAGCTTTGTGAGATCAACAAGTTAAGACACTGCATTTCTTCAAAGTTAGAAAACTGAGACCTCCCCAAAAAGGTTATATAACATATTGAAGGTCACAGAGCTGATAATTGGCTGCACAAGGGCCAACGGAGGCTCTCTTGACATCTAGCCACATATTGACTAAGCTGTTCCGTGTTATGATCAAACCTGAAAGGCTTTCAACTCCAAAAAAAGCTTCTCTACATTCTAATCTCTCTCAATCCAATTTTCTGTTCTTTTTATTCCCAAGTATTCACATCTCTGTGATTATGTTATACAAACTCATGTGCATGTCTTCACGTTGAAATGAATTGTATGTGCATAGGTTGCACATCTCTAGTCTGAAAACCTGAAACACAAAAACATGCTCTCAAATCTGGATCTTTCTGAGCACTGACATGAGGCCACAGTGGAAAATTCCATACCTAAACTTCATGTGATAGGTCATGGTCAAAATACCGATGAACTAAAAAGGTGATGCAAAATAATGTGATATATACCTTCAGGCTATGGGTAGAAAGTGTATATGAAACATAAATGAATTTCATGTTTTGGCCTAGGCCTCACCCCCAAAGTATATCATCATGTAGATGCAAATATTTGGAGGTTCTTCAAAATCTGAAGCACTCCTTGTCCCAAGCACTTTGGGTACATGCAATAAAATATGTACATGCATTTGTAAGCACAACTTTTTCTTGTCTTCAAACTTAGATTGTGTTTTGGAAAAATTCCAAGTTCTCTGTGAATTTTCCCATCTAGATCACCTACAAAGTACTAAAAGGTAGTTATTCACAGCAAAATGACAGAGGTAAGCATTTCACCAGGATTGTGAGAACTTAAAGGAAGTTCTGCACAAGGTAAATCCATACAGGCGGAAGATGCTGGCTCTGTGACCGGCACAATGAAATGGCCCCCTGATTCCGCCTATAGCTCTGCTTTTTTTCTGCACTATTTCCTGGAGGTACAGTTTTAGGAGGATAGGCCAGGCAGGCCAGGGTGGCAACTGTAGACTTGTGGGTCTGTAGTACCCTTGTCTTTAAACAACCAAGGATTAGCCTCTCAGTACCTTGGGATCTCTTTACAAATACGCCGTTGAGCATGGCACAAGGTGAAGATTTAGCAACATTTCAACAAGATTGTACAAACTCGACAAGTCCATCCTCAGCCACTTCTTTTTTTCTTTCCTTCTTCTATAAGGTGTTTGTGGCCACACAGGAAAAAAAAAATATATATATATATATATATACACACACACACACACACACACACACACACACATATATACCTTTGGCAGCCAATTTTCCTCCTTGCCTCTCAAATGCTCTCTCCCTCCTCTCAGAATCTTTCTTGGATGCCTGCAATATGCCACTCACAGTCTGCACGCTTGTTACCACCCAAATAACGTTATAGTTGTGCATACGGTCGAGATGGCTTCTGCTTTGTGAACAATAGACCTCGCTTCATTAAAAGTACGGCCCCACTCTGAGGCACCGCAGAAACTTCTTTTGATGCTTAAAAAGAAATGCCAGAGAGCAAGGAGAGTGGAGGAACCCAGACCTTCCCCACGTTGTTCTTAATTATTTTTATTTTGTGCTCCCTGTACCTCTGGCCCTAGCTGAGGCAGAAAACAGCAAAATGCCATAAAATAACCCTCTCTCAAAGTATATTTGGCCGGACAGGAAACAGGAAATACCAGAAAAGATCACAAGAAAAGCTGTAATCATGAGATTTCTAGCCTAATTCTTTTGACGTCAGCGGTTTAGATAAGTCAGATAAGCAATCACAAGCATCCGCAGGCTCTGGAGTGCCAATCCAAATACCCCAAGTGCATCTTCAACCCTTTTGAACTCACATTGTTGTTTAGCCCCTGCTCTCCTCTCTTTCCCCTAAGAAGCACATCCTGAAATTGTGAAGTATGGATTTAGTGTCAACATTAAGGTGTTCAAAGACATTGCACAGAGCTTCTAAATTGGTCTCATGACCAGTTCATCTTGCTTGATGCATTATAATCCCTGGATGAAGCTAACTGTTTATAAGACACAAGAAAACTAGATCTGGTTCATCTCAAAAGGAGTTTGCTTCCTAAAGTTTAACTTTCCCAATCTTAGCAACTAATCTGAGGCTATGTAATTTCTTTGGCAAAATGCTAAAAGATATATTACCATACCCAAAATATGTAGTAATGCCTTCATTATTTGTACCTTTCCTGGGCCACTACCCCCTTGGTTGCCCATCACAACAAAACATTCAGAGGTTGATAAAATATAAATGATATGAGGGAAACTCTTCCCTCTGAGATTTCCTAGCTTTGGAACAAGAGCTATGGAAGTTAGCCATTGTGTAATAAGCAGAGGCATTATGTATGGGCTATTCAGAGGATGAAGTAAGGGTCTAAACCAAGACTTAAATGCGTATTGCATTACATGTAAATGTAAAATTTTTTAAGCTAAGGTCAAGAGTTTGTTTGTATATCTATCTACAGTAAGGCTCTGACTTACAAACATGTGAATTGCAAACTTTCTTGGGTGTACTATGTGTACAGTATAAGACCCACACTGTAGTTGCAAACAAATCTGACTTATGAACAATTCTCCTAGAACAGAACTTGTTCATAAGTTGGGAACTTACTGTATTTCTAAAAAGACTTGTAAGCTTATAAAAAGCTTGCAATAAAACCTAACTATGCAAAGACATAAAGCCATTCTGTCAAGATCAATGACAAAAGCCATACGTAAAATAGGAGAGAAGGAAAGGAATTACATATGAAAAAGAACGGAGTGAAACTGGAATCTGAACTTCCAAGCAGACAGGGTGAAGAGGAGACAGACATGAGGATAACGTTCATTACCTCTAGGAAAATTTGCTGGCAAAGAAACCATTTTTCCTGGCTTCGGATAAATGGAGCAATTTTGACGTATGCCAGACATTTGTCTCCAATTATAAAGACATTGTTCGAATTAATTCATATGTGAACCTTAAGTCTTTACCTGGCTTCTACCTGATACTCTTTACCTTGAGCAGCAGCACCAAGTCCTTCGCCTCATTAATTTTTCCCTCCGTGTATGAACACATGCAGATTTAGGCTCTCAGAAGTGTGTGCTGTATTCAAAGCTTACAGTAAATATCTGTATGGCTTTTATTTTGCTTGAGCCCATTTCCCATACTTCACCTAAAATTCTGCCCAGTAAAAATCCTTTTAATGCTTGCCAAATGTTCAAAAGAGCTGAAGGCGATATATGTTTAGATTAAAAGACAAATATTACACTGATGGAAATATAGTGAGTGTGAAAATATGTGAACATATTCAGTACAAAATAAAAGATGAGCAGATGGGCCTTAAGCATGTTAAGAGGCAGAGTCTAGACATTGTCTGAAGCCCCTTCCAAGTCAGTTTACCGAGGTAGGTCACCAGTGTGATAAAGCAGAGTATGGCCTAGGTGAAGTAGGTTAATCGCAGAAAGAAAACAAGACTCTTGCTTTACAATATAATGGACAGAGATCCTGCAAAATAAGTGAGGAGTCATGTGAAAGAGTACAAATGTGAAAAAGTCTGATTGGGCAGAGTAACACCCACTTTCTGGAAGGACTAGTGGCGTTTAGGAAGGAAAAAGGACAGATGTAGAGCATGCCAAAGCAGTACAGAAAGAGAGGGAGGTAGAGGAGGAGGAAGATTCTGGAAGGCCTCAGAAAGACTTGTTATATACTGTGTCTTCTTAAAGCTGAGCTGGTCTTATTCCTGAAAGCTCACGAAGGTCAAGGTGAGCCCTGAACTACCAATAGTTGCTGTGCATTTGTATCATCTGTCTTAGCTCCAATGCTAACCAACTTGAATAACCTGGCCCTTCCTTTGGAAATGAGGCTGCAGCTAAGATTCATCAGACCCTGATGTGCTGCATACTTCGTATAGCACAATGACTTTCAGTTGGGCTCATGTGTCTTCAAGGCTTGTCAGGCCGCCTGAGACGTTGCTGTTGAGATCCCTCTGTGGTTGCTGTTTAACAACTTCCTTGCAAAGCCATGAGAGAGAGGATTTAAAGAGCTGCGATTTTCAGAAAGCCTTCAGCCCCTTCGGAAGTAGACTGCACTTTTATAGGGTTCTTGGCTCCGCTCTATGTTCTTACTCTTTTAAAAAAAAACTCTTATGTAAAATTAATAACCTCTTGATCACCAACCCCAACAATCGGCTCTGTCTTTGGGCATCTTCTCTTTAATTGGTTTTCATAGTTAAAAGATGGGCTCTGGTGCCTCTTTAACAAAGTCTTTGAACTTCCATTTCCTCATCTATAAAATGTAAATAAGAAAAGAAATATTGTCGTGGCACTGCTTTGAGCATTAAATCATAAAATCCACACGAGGAACACAGCCCTGACACATTATAAGCACTCAGTGTCAGTGATGATCACTATCCCACACCATTCTAATTTCTAATAATTACCTAGAAATATCAAGTTGGCTTTTTCACTTCCCCTTGGATAGCAAAGAGCCCTAACTAATTTATATTCCCTCACCCAAGGTTCATTACTCTGAGTCATAAATAGTGGGAAGAAAAGTCATAGAAAGAATTGTGGCTTCATTATGTTTGCAATTCCGTGGTAAATGTTGAAAATAACTTTACTTCTAATTTTTCATCAAACGTTCACCCACTCTGCACCAATGTGTACAGTAAGAGCTTAATACATCTAATCATACAATTGCCAAAAAACTCTGAAGAATTTAGGATAGAGAAATAATAAATAATTTGGTTGGGTCAAATTATATAAAGGAGTCATTTTCTAAAAGCGTATTGAATTTGCCAATATTTTGTTGTCAACTCAATCCTCAGGCAAAATAAATTCAAGTATGAGAGACTTGTGTTCTTATTTTTGAGTAGTCAATTATTCACGATCTGAATGGCTACCGAAAATCAAAAACTTAATCACAAACAGTTTTTATTTCAATCTGGCCTCTAGATTATAATTTGGTTGGGACAGCATCTACTTAAAAGTTAATACAAAAAGCCAATTTGTAACATCTTGCCATTAGAATTCTAGGCACAGCTGTTTCAAAATTAAGATTGATCGCTCTTGGCAAGTAGCAGGTCTTTCCAAAGCACCATAATGGGACAAACTTCTCAAAAACCAAAGATTTTCTGAGAAGATCAGCACAATAGCTTATTTCCTAATGAACCTGGCAAGGGTCAGTGTCCTCTAGCAATGTTTAAGGGAAACCATTTGATTTCCACATGAGACTTCAAAGGTTAAATTATCTTAAAATGGAAACAAAGGACTCCCTGAAAACCCAGAAATGCCCAAAGAAGCCTGAAAATATTTAGAACGACAAGCATGTCTGCTGGACAAAGACTATGTCTCCATTTCGCCTTCAAAGTCTATTTCCCAGAAAATCAGCACCAGAGTGGAAAGAATAATCAAAGGGAATTAAGAATATCTGATTAATTGCTTTTAGGGGAGTAGGGCTAGTAAAAATTATTCCAGCTCAGAACATACTACTCACCAGTAGCCCTAGTGTATGATATTACACTGTTTTAAATCAGAAGCCCCCAACACTTTTGGCACCAGGGACCGGTTTCATGGAAAACAATCTACTCCCCCAAAAGAGGGAAGGGACAGAGGAGGCTGGTTTCTGGATGATTCAAAGGAGCCCAAAACCTGGAGCCCTCGCAGGTGCAACTCACAGTAGGGTTTGTGCTCCTCTGAGACTCTAATGCTGCTGCTGACCTGACCGGAGGCAGAGCTCAGGCAGTAATGCTAGTGATGGGGAGTGGCTCTAAACACAGAGGAGGCATCCTTGCTCCCCAGCCATGCCCCTCCGGATGTGCAATCTGGTTCTTACAGGCCACAGACCCGCACAGAGGTTGGGGATCCCTATTTTAAACCACGGGGTTTCAGGAGGCTGATATAAACCTCTTCTTATCAGCATGTGTTGACTGCTATCCTCCAATATTGTAAAGCTTGGGCACCTAGGAGAGTGGGCATGAGGGGATGAGGAAGGGGGAATTTAATAGTTTAATTAAATTATTAAACTTAATAATAATTAAGGGGGAGTTTAATAGTTAATTTTACAGAAATCAGAGCTAAAAATAGTCTTTTGTGGCTCTTTGGACAATGACTAGCCCAAAATGAATTCTACTAAAGATACTGATTTGAAAGGGGGAAACATGATTTATATAATAGCTTTAATAGATGATAAAGCTTATAGGTTCTTCTGTGGAAATATCAAAACTAGGCTTGGAACATTAGCAGCCTAAACACACATAGTCCACTTTTTAGATGCATGAATTATGAATGAGCCACTCTGCACAGCTGTTCAGCATGAGCAGAGTTGACGTGTCACATTGACCTATCTTTGGACTAGGGTGGTCAATAGCCGCCTTACAGACAGAGCTAAAATGATTCGTTTCTGAGGCAGACAGAAAGGGGAAGGAGAGCAGACTACATCCCTGGCTCCAGTCCCTCAATAGTTCCTCAATGCAATTATACAGAATTAATCAAATTCCTGGATGTTGAATTAAAAGGCATCCTTCCTACTTGCTATGCAGATGTAAACTTTCCTTCTCTCTGCACCAGACCCAGCCAAACTGGGGGCCCTGGAGATCCGAGCCATGGTGGAACCCTGCCAGGAAGGCACAGTCACTTGAAACAGAGCCCACATTTGATTTAGGCTCAGAATGACAATTTTGGTAAGGGGGGGGGAGGTGGGGGCAGCTTCTCTGCATTTGAGCAGGAAAAGGTTAGACAGTAGGCATAAATTTCTAAGTTTTAATGATGCAAACTCTGAGAACATAGTAGCTACTTGAATACTACCCTGATGTTCACTTGATTAATTTCCCCCCAAATTATGCTGTTCTGTTTGCATAACCATTTCAGAGTTTTAGCTCTCACCTCCTCACAGTTGAAGTAAATGGACTGCTCCCACAAATTAAAGACTAATAATCCTACTGAAAACAGTGGTGATGATGAGAGGGACATTGAACATCACCTTACAGAAAGTACCTGCTTATCACTCCTGATGCACTTGAACTCTGCCATGCCTGGAAAGGGATTGGAAGAAATATAAACTATAATCTCTCCCTTGGAAAATTTATGACCCATTTTTGAGCTGAAGAATCAAGCACGAAATACTTAGTAGCAGTTCAAACCCATGTAGTCTGATATAGAACATTAGCCTGAAAAATTAGAAACCACATACATCAGAACCAAAATGGATAATTATTTAAATCTAGTCAGTAAAAATTAATATTTAATTTATCCCTACTTCTTCCTTGGGTGATCACTATTTTGCAAAGCTTTTTTTCCTGAATAAAAGTTATTTCTAAATCTGGGTCATAATTCCAGACCTTCACCCTCTTCTTGACCTTATAGAGAAAAGGAGTGATTCTTTTTGCTTTCATTAAATTCACATTATTTTTCCTTTCTTTTGCTTTCTTCTCAATCTTCCTCCTCAGCCATCGCTTCTTTGCTGCCCACTTTGAGAAAAAATATAATATATAAAAATTCATATTTATAAATAAGTACTCATTATTATCCCAAAAGAGCAGGCAAATGAAAACTAAAATCACATTATTAATAGACTAAAAATGTGATAAGTAGAGAAAACAGTACAAATTATAAGAAAATCTAAATCGTGGTAATATAATTGATCATAATAAATTACATGAAATAGCAATTTAGAGTATGTAGGGAACTTTCACACGTACATTAGTTCCTTCAAGTCTTACAGTGACCCCTGTGAAGTAGACATAAAAATTTTACTGCACCTTACAAATGAGAAACTGTCTCGGGGGCTGGGGATATAGCTCAGTGGAATAAGCGCCTGCCTAGCAGGCGCAGGGTCCTGAGTTCAATCCCCAGTACCGCCAAAAAAAAAAAAAAAGAAAAACAACAACAACAACAACAAAAAAAAGAGAAACTGAGGCCCAGGTTACATAAGTGTAAACTTTCCTTCTCTCTGCACCAGAGCCAGACAAACCGGGGGCCCTGGAGATCCAAGCCGCGGCGGAACCCTGACAGGAAGGCACAGTCTTTTCCAAGATCACGTAGCTACCGTAGTAAAATATTAAAAGAGGAAGCTTTACATGATACTAGCTTCTGCGCATGTGCGAAATCAATCCCAGGTCTTCTCACTGTGTAACAGGGCTGAGATTCTTATTGTTTGCTCCTGATTCCAAGTTTAATGGTCTTTTCGCTTTCTGTATATGTCCTTTGAAACACTCTATCTCAAAAAAAACAAATGAAAGTCCTTTGAGTTGCTTTGCTTGGTCTTTCAGGGAAAACCCCAGTAGGTGGACTGTCACACTGTTTCTCCTAGGACATTATGCTGTGCATAGCGGCTGCTGTGTTGTAGATGCTCAGTAACTATTTGTTGAATGAGTGAATGTAAATGAGTGAGACAAATGGTAGGAGCCATTAAAACACCTTCTGTTTTAATCTACTTTTAAGTAAACTGAATTCCTATCTGATAGCAAAACAAACAGCTTTATTTCCAAGTAAATCAATATGAGTAAAAAGCACATTGTTTATAATGGTATCTAATCAGAGACTATAAAACATTCTTCACCTGTGTGCTGAATTTTTATCATCTGACTGATATATTGTCTTCACTTCTTCAATTCTTTTAAAAATATTCATGTAGTTATATTTGGTTCACTAGATACATTGTTTGGAATTCTTATTTAAGAATTAAACCACTTGGGGCTGGGGATATAGCTCAGTGCCTGCCTAGCAAGCTCAGGGTCCTGAGTTCGATCCCCAGTACCGCCAAAAAAAAAAAAAGAATTAAACCACTTCTTTAAAATTAAATATATATTTGAAAATTTAAAAGGAAATCTGGTGTCAGTTCGTGGAGAGTTGTTTTGATTACAGGTTTGAGTTAGTCTGGGATCAGGAATTCTTAGGCAATTAACTTATCCTTTAAAGATTCGTCTTCTCCCCCCTTCCATATAAAGAAATGATAGAATTACTTGCCAAATATAAAAGTCAAAGAAATGTAAAAATTTGGGGAATGATACTTGTCCATGCTTTTGACTACTCAGCAATTCCTTACACAGATTATATGAGATGCGTTCAAACTCAACCACCCACAAGGTAAAATCCAAACCTGTTCATCAAGAATCAAGTGAGAACGTAAACCATGCTGAGCACTGCACCGGGTCTGCGGGGGGTGAGGGCACATAGAGATGCCCAAGACTAAGATCCTATAGAGAGGGATTCAAAGAGGAGCTCAGCACATCCAGCTCTAAATCTTAGTCCATCTCTTGAAGCATATGTGATTCTGGGAAAACTATGGAGCACTTCACACCTCAGACCTCTCAGCTGTAAATGAACACAGTTCCTGCAACATTGCTAGGATGCAAGAATGTGACATTAGCCCATGCACTCACCCTCAAGGGGCTCAGAGTCTAGTGAAAGACAGAGATGTAAACAAGTGTCGCAGGACACTTGCGGAGGTTTAGCCGGCCAAGGGTCAGTGAGAAGGCCGGGGCATGGAGAGCTGACCACATCGGAGGTACGCCATAAATGACAAACTAAGCTGTTTATTTTCATGCTTTTCATAATTTACGAACTAAACTGTTTCTAATGTTTTACACATAATCTTCACACTAAAGGCAGACAGTGTCAGTCTTTTAAAAATAGTTGTTCCATGACTAGGGATGTACCTCACCCTAGAATGCTTGCCTGAAAGAGGCAAGACTCTGGATTCTATCCTTTGCACCACCGAAAAGAAAAATACCCACTTTTACTGAAATATAATTGGCAAATACAAATTAAATGCATTTATAGGATACAGCAAGACCTTATGATATATATTAAACTAATTCCCTCATATACTTTTATTCTGTGGTGATGTGAATACTTAGGATCCACTCTTAGCAAACTCCCACTGTATAATACATTCATATTAATGTCACCAAATGGAGACATTCAGTCACAAGAATTTGTTCATCTTATAAGAAAGCTTGTACACTGTTATCTTACTTGTGGATAAGAAAATTAAGGCTTTGAAAGGTGAGGCTTTGTTTAAGGCCACACAACAACTAAGTGACAGAGGCAGAATCTGAACTTACGTTGGGGTCTCTAGGACCCACACTAGTAGCAAAGATGGCACACACCCTCTTTTCAAGGAGGCTTTCAAGAGGATCAGCAAGATGCCAAGTAAACAAGGTGGAAGACCATCACAGGCACGAGAATAACTGCTCTGGAGTTTTGAAAGATCCTCCCTTAATCTTGCCACCTGCAATGTTCAGTTAAGTTCTGGCCCAACCTCAAAATCCAAATCCCTCTGGATCTAACGTTTGCAAGGCCTCAGACTAAACTGAAGGCTGAGGTAGTCCACAGTATGCACTAGAATCTCCACATCAGAAGGGAAATCAAGGAGGAAAGACTGGCGACACTAGGATAAGCTTAGACTCCCGGTGACCATTCTAGACTCTCAAGGTCTTAGGATGGTTTTTGACTCTTAAAATTGAGACAGACTGAGAGACAATAAGAAATGGCGAAAAGGACATTTGTTATGACCATGAGGGGGTTTTCTTTAAAATGAGGCCAATATAGATTACCCTGCCTCCAAAATAACAATATATGGGGGAAAGGATTTCAAGAAAAGATGGGGAAATACTTATGCAAGGATTTACGGAATTATCACCGGAGACCAAGACGAGGAAGCAGAACTTACTGGAGGAAACAGCATGTGAACCGGGATGCATGGGGGTCCGGCTTGGGAGGTGGGGAGAGTGACAGCTACATACCACTTAAAAACCACAATTGGATGTTTTGAGATTACAGGATAAACCACAAATATCTCACACCATGAAAGCAACCATATGCACCCACTAATACCTCTCTCATCCATATCCACCTGTCCGTATCTCCAACCATCCTGGTAGGTCAAGGCCCCCTTATTTACACCTGGCACACTGAGGTCTGTAGCTTCAAGGCCTCCAGAGGAGTCCGTCCTGATACGTATTCATCCTCCCAAGGCATAACTCCACTTACTCCGTGCTCCGCGGAATCTTCCAGGGGCTCCCACCTTCCTGGTATTCGAGACAACCAGGCTGCTCCCCCACTCCTTGCTTTCTATCTCTCTGCCCCATTTTCTCTGCACACCAACTAAACACCACGGCTCAAGTTTCAACTGCTAACGCTTACTTCCTACCTCTGAACACTCACTGAAGCCGTCCCCCCCAGAACATCCCTGCCTTCACCCAACTCTAATTTCCAAATTCCCTTCACCTTCCAAAACTGTCTCTATCACCCCCTTTAGGACGTCTACTCTGGTGTTCTAGAAATAAGCACCCCCATCTCACACCTGTACCATCGTCCTTTTTCCCCTTCTAGGTGTACTGCAGACATTTTTGCATATTTCTTGTCTCCTTGGCTAGGTGATAAACTGCCCCCCAACACTTGCTTGTCCAGTCTAAAAGCAGATATTCACTAAAATGTGTTTAATTAATCAATAATATTGAATGGAGAATTTAATTCTTTTTAATCAATGTGTGGAATACCATCTGATTTCAGATTCTATTAACGTGTGATAAGACTCTAAATAGACACTGCCTCTTAAATGAGCAGGTTTTACTCACAATTTGGTGTGGTGTGCCGTGAAAGATTATTAGTAGTTAAATTTTCTCTGAAACAGTAGCTGCAACTACACCACAATTGTAAAAGAAAAGCATGAACAGGTCAACCAAATGCTTTAAAAGAAGAAAAACCACGTTACTGGTTGTCTGTGAGGAGATAAAAATTAACAAACAGCAGGCAAAACAAAAACTCCTTTGATTTTGCACAATGTCACAAATGCAAAAGCACCCGCTTGCTGCGCCATTGGTGGCAAGTTCACTGAATGCCACACTGAACACAAGCTGCTACCAAGAACAATCAGCAATAGGACACTTAGGCAGTTACCCAGATCCCTAAAAATGCAGTCTCCCTTCATGGAGACCCACTCTTCTCTTTAAGCTTGAGGGTCTCGGGCTGTCTTACATTATTTCCCTGGCCCATCCTACCCTTCCTCCGCTATCTCACATAGTTACACCATTTTCATATCTGCAGCCTGCACCAAAACCTCTGGAACAGAGGTAAGACTCAACTCCGCTCGCTAGCCTCCCTTCTAAAAGCAAGTCCGTCTCCACTGCCGATAACGAACTGTTCCCACCCTCGTTCACTCAGCTGTCGCTCTGTTTGGGGGAGCTTTCCCGATCTCCCGCACACTTAGGCAGCTCTTATCGCACCACCCGCCATTCTTCTTCATGATATCTGTGATTAGATGTTTGATTTCTTCACCTCCAAAACACGACAATTCCCCTAAGACCAAAAAAACTATATCACTGCTTTATACTTGCCAAATAGTAGGTACTCCATCAAAACTTTGTGTGAATGAGTGAATAAATAAATTCAGATTCCAACAATTTGTAGGTTTACAAAGGTAACGTGCTTGTGGATGTGCAGCTGGATCACAAACTCTACACAGTCCAAGCGGCACAAAGTGTAATTTCAGGGGTGCCCAAAAGTTCATGGAAAAGACAATTATTTGAATTCTTTTGAGACCTGGAGGATTTGACGATAGCTACCTGCGATTGCTACTATAGCCTGGGCTTGTGAAATGTTCTCAGATAGTTATAAAGGTATCATATTCATGTTATTAATCATTTCTCCAATACATTTACCAATAAGTTTATCAAGTTAAACAATTACTTCACAAATCTAACTTTGAGGCTAAGTCAAAGAGTAGATTGGTATGAAAAAGTGAAGTGATCACCCCTTCTATGAGAAGTCATGCCCGTCCTTGTGGGTGCTGTGCTAGATTTAACTATTTTCACAACTTAGTGGTGTTCTGGCGGCCGGGGCTGGGGGTTTTGACAAGCATCTAACTTATCCTGGAGTAGCCAGAAGAGGGCTACCCTAACTCCACTTTCAAAAGCATTACAGGATTCTGTTCAAAATCAGCCCACCTTTTGCATGTAGCCTGAGGCCACGCACGCTGCTTTCCAAGAGAACCAAACCAAACCCAAATAGCAAACAAGAAATCTAAAGTGCACAACTGTATATTAAGCAATTTAAAATTGCACAAGTAAGTATATCAGATTCTGTCGAATGGTGGTCATGTGATGCTTTTATCTAAGTATTTTATTCTATAAAAATGTTCAACTGGGCACAAGTTTCAGAAAGATCAGTTTTCTAGAATAGCAGCTACCATTGAACAATTAGTATTTTAGATTTAAACCAGTTCTTTTTTTTTTCAGTTCTTAACAACAGCATGAAAGTAATATGCCCCCGCTCCCTGACCTCCATACGGTTCAGAGTTCTGGCTGAGGGGTTACAGTCAGGTCATCAATTTCACACATCACTACCAAGGACTTCCTCTAAGCTTCTCACATTCCATTGGTTTCCATAAAAATTTTTCTTTCTTTCTGTTTCTGAGGTTTTTACCCAGGCAGGTCCACATGTGATTCTTTTCCTATGTTTAGTCAATGACTTAGCAGCAATCCAGAGGGAGGGACTCTGTACCAGCAAAGTGACACAAGTCCTCCATCTCCACTGCACAGCTGTGTGAAACTGCACCAGGGCATTCATTCTGAGGTCAAGGAAACTTGGCTCCCCCAGGAAGACTGAGCCCAAGAGCAAAGGTGTCTCTCGGGTTCCTTTTTTGGCTGTTTTGGTTTTGCTTGGGCCATTCAGAAGGTCACAGAGTAGCTGATGGTGGTGAGAAGTCTAAAATGAATTCTGAACAGAAATGAGACCTTGTTGATGCTCATCTGGAAAGCCAGAATTGTCCTACAGCACCCATCAATTACAAGAAATACTGAGTTCTTAAAAAATATGGCACCTTGGATAAATTGATGGGCTGGGAACATCCTGTGCAACCGAAAAAGAATAGATGTTTCAGTTCTTCTCATGCCGATACAAACCACTTAGGGTAACAGATATTTAAAGTAAGAAGAGATTTAATTGTCAAGTATGCAATATATTTTGTTACACAAAATGTACCTTAATAAATATTCCTTTTAAAAAGTAGCACCACGTCACTTAGCAACCAAAGCAGAAGGGATGAGGAGACAGAGCACAAATCTGAAGCTAGAGAACTATGAATTCCGCATCCTGTCAAGGACCTTCTGGGCATCCTTTTGGAGAGCTCCCTTTCATCCCTATAGGAATTCCTTCACAAAATGGAATATGCCTTTCCTTTTATTCAGAGAAATAGAAATGTACTGGGTGCCAAAATGAGATACACGTGTGAAATTTGTCAGTTTAAGGCATCTTCATATTAATAGTTCACCCATTTTTTCTCCAAATGAAATAATCCCAACTGGAAGTCAGAACTTACCAAGTTCATTTCTGCTTCTCAGCTTGGACAGGCTTTGTGGTTTTTCTCTGCCTTCTGTCTGTCTCCGCACTAGATTTTATGAAGACCAGAACACCCAGAGCCTAGCATATGCATTTATTATTGAAATTAATGAATGAAAAATGAACAGTGTTTAAATTAGAAAATCTAAACCTATCTAACACATTTTAATCAAGATTTGAGCCGCATCATGTGAGGAGTGCTATGTACACAGCATACCTAGAATTAAATTACTTAGAGTTTATTGTAGTCACCTGTTGTAGATGTGATTTTGCCCAGCAATTCATGCTGATAGAGATATGGTTCACATCCAAGCGAGGAAGGTGTTTTTCAAGTTGCTGGAAGGGAGCCACCAAGTATTTCCCACATGTCGGGGTCCTGTTTTTCCAACACCTTGTGGACCACTAATTGGAGTTTGCGTAATCTCCTGCCAAATTGTGCACATTCCTTTGAAATGAGTGGAGCATGCATTTCCCTTCCAGAGTCAATGAACAGGGAAGGTCGAGAAGAGCAAAGGCAGCACACAATTGTCTAACTAATTTAGAAGGAACTGAATTTCTGGTTCTTGATTTTCTCCTGGAGAAGCAAAACTGGAAATGCAATCTGAAAGGAAAATTTGTAATTAGTGTTTTAATCCTGAAAGCAGTTCAGTTATTAGTTACCCACATCCCATGAATCTACATAGCAAAGGAAAAATTATTCTGAAATACCTTTAAAACACAAAATCTATGACACTTTTTCTTTGTCTTTTTGAGACAGGGTCTCGCTATGCAGTTCAGGTTGGCCTTGAGCTCACTTTGTAGCCCAGGCTGGTCTGAAACTCGCAATGATCCTGCCTCAGCCTCCTGAGTGCTGGGATTACAGAAGTGAGCCACCACACCCAGCAAAATCTATGACATTTTAAAGGCTGAGGAACCCAAACCAATGGGAAGGCAGAGATGAATCACAAGAGGAAACGTAGTAGCCTCAGTATGCTGTGAATAATCTACACCACTTGCAAGACAATATGACTGACATTTGTATGTAAATATGGACACGCTGGACCAGACTGACAAAAGCCATGGAGGAAATAGAAAACAATCAGCAGTGAACACGTCTTCAGCAAATGAGTTCTTTCCCCCCATCAGTGCCAGTCATTAAAGTGGGTACAATTTAAAATTGCCTCAGAAATGCAAGACTCATATGGCATATTCTAAAACATTAATGACATGAACCTGCAGAGTTTTGAAGGCATTCAAAAATGCAACTAATATGTCGGCTATCATAAAGCGTTTTACATTGATATTGAGCCAGTTAAAATAAACTGGATCTTTCAAACAAATTGGAAATATGTTCCCAATATTTGGAAAACATAGTTCCATAATATACAATAATATACACAAAAATTATCTTTAATTTTAACTCCTATGTTAAAAATTATAATATGTTCATTCATCAAGATATCACTCAGAGATAAATGCCTTAGTAAAAATATCATAAAAATTTAATGTTTAAAAAATTTGAGGGTGGAGATATAGCTCAGTGGCACAGCATCTGCCTGGAAAATGCAAGGTCATGAGTTCGACTCCCAGTACCAAAAAGAAAAATTTTTAATGGCAAATAAAGTACTTAAAAAATTACAGGTAGGCTATGTCTTTTCCCACCCATGTATCCCTAACCTGAATCACCCTCAAAGAAAAAGTGTCATTCAAACAGAAAATCTGAGCTACAATGTGCCCCAAAGATCCCAAAACATAAAGATAAATATCAAACAATTAGAAATTTCCCCATTGGTCAATTCTTTCTTAGTGTACATATTTAGTTCACAAGAAGTGAGTTACCAGTTGAATACAGGCACTACATTTTCAAGAATGAAAGCCTAAAAGGAAACAGAATTTAAAATAAATTTTTAAAAATAGCTAATTAAAACCCAAAACCAGCTGATAAGAATAACATTTTGATGTGATCCCAGAAAGTTTAATTAAAAGTAGATTGAGTCCTCAAATCCCAATTGAACAGGAGAGAAAAAGCCCATTACATTTTAATTCCCTTGAGTTAGAAGCTACAGGTAGTAGCTAATGGACAAATTATTTATAATTTCACATTGGTACCCAGTTAACTTATTTGTTAATCTTTCTGAATATCCTCCCAATTTGTTTTCAGACCTATATTTTTTACATTTCTTATATGATCAAATTCAGACATTCTTTTCAAAATAATCAGTATTGATTTAATCACATCTCATGAATTACAATATTATTGAAAGAAAAAATTATTGTTCTCTACTTTTTCACTTTAAAAGATCAATAAATAATGATTTGCATAACATATTAGACACTCATTTATGCCTTGAATCATTTAATTGTAAAAAACACTGGATTTTTTTGTGTACTTTAAGATATTTAAAAGCACACTCTGATCATCTTAAATGGCACTCTCGCTTTATTTTTAATTTGCAACAGTTCCACTCTTGTACTCAACCTAAATTACTATAATGGACTACTTTTCCTACATGATGATATTACTTGAACACTAAAGAGTTGAATTAAAAAAAAAACAAACCTGAAGTCAGTAGAAAACAGACTCTTTGGATTTGTATAGGAACCAACCCCAAACTCTTGCCCAAAATGAACAATTGAAATTCTTGTTGAGGTTTTAAAACATCTCCTCCACCCCCTCAAGTGTCCTACTTTTCATGCAGCTCAGCACTTCCAAACCAAGCCAGAATGAGGAGCCCTGAGATCCTTGTGGTGGGCTCTTTCCCAAGTATTCCAAACCCACGCCTGGCCCAAGAAGCTCCAGGAATGTCATCAGAAGCCTTGACCCCAGGAGGTTTCTAGTTTGATTTCCAAACCAGAGAGGTTTGGAGAAGATCTCATTGAACCTTCGACCCCCTCTTGACTCGCCCATCAGTATTTCAGCTTGAAGTGCTCACCTAGGAGCACTGACTTCTTTCATTATAGCTGCATAGTTAATGTGCCATCGACCCTGTAAGAAACTTGGCTGGTGCCAGTCAAGATGGTTCAGTTTAACAACCTAATAAATACATTGAAAATAACCAATGAAAACAAAATTACAGAGACTGCCTTGTAGCTCCACTGCCATGGTCTCTTCAGCCAACCTCAGCCTTCACCTCAGTGTGAAGTTGTGCAAAGTTCACCATCTCTAAACCATCAGAAAGGTTGAACAGGAGGAAAAATTGGGCGAGGAATGTAGCTCAGTGGTAGAGTGTTTGTCTATCACTCATGAGGGCCTGCGTTCCATCCCCAGCACAGCCAAAAATAAAAAGTAAAATAGAAAAAAAAAAAATACACAGGACCAAATTTTTAAAATTTAAAATTTAAAAAATTTAATTGCCAAGTATTCAGAATATTGATGAGGAAATAGAAAATAAGGAGAAAAAAAGGAAAAGACACTAGGAGAAAGACAGATCAGAATTGTCATAAGTGCTGAAAAAGTCCTCAGTAGGGTTTAGTGATAGGGAGCAGCAGGATAGAGTTTGGATAGCTCACGGCCTTAGCTGACATTCATTTCAGTTTTCTGTGTCTCTACTGATCTTAAGAAAGAAAAAGATATCATTTAATTTATGCATTTCACCTTAATCAGTTTTAACTAAGTTTTATAGTGCTTGTGTACCCTTTGCAGAGGCTGTGGCCACCGCATAGGGCAGAGCCTTTCAGACAGATGCTGTACCGCTGACAGCTTTTCTGGATATGGATGGCCTGGCTACCTTTCAACTTGTCATTACATTTTGTTTTTGGAGAAAGGTCACAAGAGAGGTTTTGACAGGGTGATGCTATTGATATTTAGGACTCTGACTTTCTTGACCCTCTTCAGATGAGCCGTAGGCCAGCAAGTGTGGTGGAAGCCCACCTGGTTGCCATGGTGGAGAACGTCCTGACAACACACATGGGTCAGGTGTCTGTTTGGGATCTCTCAGGCTTGTCAGCAGCTCTCTATAAATCTGGCCCTGTGGATTTTACTGGCTCACCTGTACATTCTGGTAGGAACAGCTAAGAGTCACTCAACACGCCTTTCTCGTTTCGGAGAAGGCCCAGGGAGTAGCACTGCTATCTCACAATTCAGATCACAGCTGTCATTTCCATGTCTTCTTAATATTGCACAACCAGCTCCACCAACAACCTGCGTGTGAATGATGAGGGGGGCGAGTACACACCCCATTACGGATGTCCAAGAGCTTCTGCACACCACGCACTGTGCCAGCCCCAGGGCTCCCTTTATGTATAAAGGGTGTCGTTAATGAAACGAAGGTGAACACTTACTTTCCTGAGTCACAAAGTTAAGGGAACCTGTGTTAGTTTGCTGCGGCTGTTGTAATAAAATAATGCAAATTAGATGACTTGAACAAGAATATTTATTTTCTCACAGCCCTAGAGTCTGAAAGTCCAAGAGCAAGGTTTCCAAGGTTCTTTTCATTCGAAGGTCGCTCTCCTTGGCTTTCTGGCTCTGCAAACGGTCTTCTTCTATGCCTGTCTGTCCAAACTCCCTTTTCTTATAAGGACATCAGTTATACTGGCTTGGAGCATATTCTGAAGTCCTCAGGTTCACTTAATTATTTCTTAAAGACCCTGTCTCCAAATAGGTCACATTCTGAAATGTAAACATTTCAGACTCAAACTCAAAAATTTTGAGGGAAAAAAAGTTGGCTCGTAAAATTTTCTATGGGCCGGGATACAGCTCAGCAACACAGCACCTGCCTGGCAAGCATGTGGTCCTGAGTTCTATTCCCATACCAAATAATAATAATAATAATAGTAACTTTTTATAGTCACGTATAGCATAAATCTACAATTATATCATCAAAAGGCATCAGAATATAAGTGGTCAAGATCATGATCATGTAGAGCTTTTCAGCTGAGAACCGCAACATGCTTTATGAGAACTTGTTATGAAAATAAAATGCAAATCACAAAAGTGAAATTTCACCAGAAATCCCAAATCTGGTACAAATGAAAATTCCTGTCCTTCCCAGTAGACTTAATTCCTTAAGGAAGAATTCATTCCTATTACAATTCTATGGTAAAAAAAAAAAAGGAACTTGGGCAAAACTAGAGGTTTTTTTCTTCTGTACAAAATCACTCAGTTGCTAACTTTTATTAGGAAAAAGTTCTAAAACAACTTCACAAAAATCCATCAACATTTTTGTTGATGAATTAAATGTTTTCGAGACACAATCTCACTCTTTTTCTTCTCCCAAGTGCTTCTCTTTGGCTATAGCAACAACATATCTCAGAAGCTTTGAAACTTCAATTGTTCAAAGCATTAAAGGAAAGGGAGAATCAGAAAATCATCTCGATCTTCTCTGACAGCTGTGTAAAATCTAACTAACGTACCAAGACTAAAGTGTTGTGCCAACCCTTCCCCCACCCCTTCATTTCTCACTAAAAGAGTGGCATAAGGAATTACACTGAGTAGAACTGTTCAGGGATTTACTTTGTACACACTAAATGAGATTGTTCAGAGGTGGCACACAGCTGTGACACACTCCAGCACAGGATGCTCCTCTGTGTCAGCCCAAATCTACCAAAAATGGGTTTGTCCCATCTCTAGCTCAATTCGAGTCTGAAGTTTGCATGTGTGAATGCGCAATGGCATTGCTTTCTCATTTAAAAACCCTAACTGGGTGAAGTGTGACTGCATGTGTCTACACGCATTTTGACGGATGCCGATCTTTTGGCTTGATGACATTTATTTTCTCCCTGATTGCTCCTTCCTGTTTACCCTGTGCTTCCTTTTGGCACACCTACTAGAGTGATTGCTGAGCATGGTGCTCCCTGTTCAGAGTTAACCTGGTGACACAAAGCCTCATGGAACAGTGCCTCAAGAGGACATGTGGCTCAGAGGCAAAGAAAGCAAACTAGCCCTAACCACAGCGCTTTTATCTAAGTTTTGTATCTTTTATAAGATTATGAATCTCATTTTCTGGGTCTCAATTTCTGCATCAATGCAGTGATGACATGTTTTATCTGTACTTTTTAGAGGGTAGATTAATGTGGTAGGTCAAAACCACTTGCTTATCCCAGAAACCTAAAATAGAGCAGCAACAAACAAAAAAAAGAATAAACCAGTTCAACAAGTGAAAACGGAGACATCAACAAGCAAGAGGTACATTTGGAGGACGGACAGTGGATGGGCCGGTAATGTCTGAGCTGTGTTTCCTCTTTGCACCATTAAGTTCCTGCCTCAGGGAGAGTCCTGCGCAAAGTAAGTCTGTTTGTACCCAACACCTTAGGAAGTCTCAGAAATTGAAGGCTGCAGGGAACTATAAAGACAGGCAGCAAGGGAAGTAGGAAAATGCCAAAAATAAGAGAATTGCCCCCAAGTCCATATGGGACTCCCAGATCTTTTTCTCACCCCACATTTCCAAGCAAATACTCCTTGCCAGACTAGTGTTATTCTCTGAGGAGGGTAAGCCTCTCTGAACAAGGGAGCATGGGAATGCCAGGCCAAGGGAGGAGGCACCATTCTGAGGTCTTGCAATGGAAGCAGAATCTGTCTACATTTTATAGACAGATAGGCATTACCTGAATCCCTTTTCTGCGGGAGGTGGACATCCAAGAAAAAGAGCTGAAGTTCTTCACACTTAGAGTCCCCTAGACAACATGGCCAAATTCCTCTCTATCCCCAGCAATTAGTAAAGGCAGAATGAACCACAAGCACATAAGGACTCTTTTAGCTTCTGTCTTCTCATGTCCCCTTGTCAGGAAGCTTCTAGAAGCTATGTTCCACCCAAAGCAGTATATAAACAAGATGGAGAAGGGAAGGATGGGATGTGGGGTTGGAGACAGTAAATATAGAAAATACATTATTGGAGAGAAGGAAAGAGAATGATCTGCAGGATAATGACAAATAGCTACAGGAAGGCAGTCTAGAAGCAGAAAGGACCTAAAAAGACAAATTTCAAACCTATTATGTTGGACATAGTGCTGTGTTTATCATTATTTCAAATACACAGAAGACTGAGCAAAAGAAAGATAAAACTATGCACAATAAGTAAAAATGTAAATATAACATTCAGTATTCTTCTGCTGTGAAATATTAAGACTACCATAGTGAATGTGATTTAACCCTAAATTGTAATGACTAGGGCGTGGGAAGTGTGAGCATAGACAAAGGCAAATTCTTCATCATCCTCTGAGGTCTGAGATCAAAACTCAACATATGGCAGTATAAATATATTAGTTAAAAATATGGAGGCAAACACCATAACAAAAAAAATCTGAAACCGATGGAAGTAATTGCCAGAAGCTACGGACATACCTAGAGGTTAGAGTAGCGGTGACAAAAGGGGACTAGTTGTGGTTGTCATAAGCCTTTTAGTATCACACAGTTGATCTTTTAAACTTTGTGTGGGCCAGGCACAGTGACATGTACCTATCATCCCTGCTACTCAGGAGGCTGAGGCAGAAAGATCACTTGTGCTCAGCAGTTTGAAACCAGCCTGAACAACATAGCAAAATCCTATCTTAAAAAACAGAAACAACTACTTATGATATTAATTAGCTAAAAAATTAAAACTGAATTTCAAATATAAAGTTTAAATGTGCATTTTTACATGAACAGACATTTTAAAGAATATTAATCATAAAAGCTTTGAAGTCTTCCAAAAGGCAAAATTTTACAGAATTAAGTCTTGAAAATTAGAATGGAACTGTATAATATTCCTATACTTACATTCGCTAAGGAGATTCCTTCAGTCTGAATTTTTATTATGCAAGGGTATGGTACATTTTCTTTTGCTGCTTATGGAAAAGCTGAGCTACTTGATAATGAACATAAATGTGTTTGGAGGTCCAGTCTGGATGCACACAGGTGCCCATGATCATTTGAAATCCTATGGAGTTATCCATCACTAATTCAAACCTGGCCAGGCGTCCTGATTCTAATCTCATCCCAGGGCGGCTGAGGTTAGCTACTGGATGGAATGTTCAGCTCTGTTGAACGTTAACTAGTGCCAGGCTACATGTAAGCTGACTGCTCCAGGATGCCAGGTGATAAATCGAAGAGCGATCACACGAGGCTGACATCTGAGCGCTGGCACCTGGGCCTCTTCTTCAGAAATACTGAGCAAAAAGTTGTAAGTCAGCTACAAAAAAGGTCTAACTTTGTACTGTAAAAGACATCATTCAACAAACCAACCCAATCAGAAGAAGAATTATTTGATGAATAATTATATCCTCAGAGTGTCTTTTCAACTTTTACCTAAGACATAATCATCCTTCAGAACATGCATGACTTAAGAAAATTGGACAATAATTCTTAGCTAGCAACTCTGAGGACCAGATATTGTCCCCTTCCCATTTACCCTGCCAGATCCATTTTAGTCCAACTTTAATTAACTCCCTGAAAAATCTCAGTGTTAAAATAGACTTGGGTATCTGAGCATCCTAGTTCCAAATGGGTGATGATACCACAGAGTCACCTTAGAATCCAAATAGTGAAATTGTAAACATCCTCCAGAAAAATAGCTGGTACTTAAAGGAGACAAAAGAGGAAAACTTCTTTTTTTATTAGGTTTTTTGGTTGTCAAGAAGTACACACCTACCCCAACTCCCAAACATCCCTCTTTGGGCAGTGCACAATATATAATAAGGGTAACTGAAGTTATGTTTAGAAAATCTATATACATTTTAAACAAAACTGTTAAAAAATATACACTATAAAAACAGGCATAATTTTTTAAAACTTGTATGCACTCATAAATATTTTACAAACACAAAAGTACAGAGCAAAAATTGGCCCTAATTGTAGCACTCAGGGAAAACTTATTTTACTGATGCCTTTTTAGACATCTCTTTATGGACATATATAATTTTATTTAAATGGAATCATAACCTTTAGCCTGTAGTCTAACAGGGAGATCTATAAACACCTAACTGACTAGATAAGCTTCCATTCAGCACAGAAGTAATCTGGCTTTTTATTCTGGTTTTAAAAATCTCACTTTGTACACACAATAGGTGATTTTCCACATTAAGACCGTGTCTCCAAACTACACCGCCCAATACACTGGCCATTATTTATCTGTAGTCATTTTAATTTAAATTAATGAAAATTGAATAAAATTAAAAATTCAGCTCCTGGATTGTACTGACCACTTCTGAAGGTCTCAGTAATGCACGGAGCTGGCAGCTACAGGACAGGACAATACAGCACAGCTGTACCATCACAGGAGGCTCTATGGGAGGAGGCTGTGTTGGAACCAAATGTTCTTCAGATATGGGCCAGCAGAAGACTAAAGTTTTATTTACACACCTGAATTTTCCAAACACTTTAACTTTTGACTCAGCCTCATACGGGGTTAAATCTCAACTGTAGAAGTCACAGAAGTCACAACTCCCAGATCAGCCATTTGGACAACAAAGGCTAAAAGGAAGACTTCCCCATTGTTTGCAGGGATTCTCAAAGAGCATGACTTTTGCCTACTTCAGTGGTCAGAACAACTTTACAACTTTCCTTAGCGCTGTATTCCTTTGGGATGTTATGGCTCTTGCTCACAAAGGAGAGTGAGAATTAAAGCATAGGTCCCCCCAGTAGACTGGGATGCATCCTGCATCAGCATGGGAAAATTGCTCCAAATATCAGAATATAAATAAAACAAGAACAGTTGAAGAATTAAAGAGCAGCAAGGTCTAAGAACTAGATCCAAGCCAACAACCCACCTGCAGTTCCCCTGGACCTTAACACCATACAATGAGAGGAGAAAAAGATGGGGGGGGGGACACCTCCACATGCTGAGTATCACATTCTCAAGTTGAGCAACAACCCTCCCTGTTTTGGGGTCCCTGTGTCTCTAGAGAAGAGAACATGAAGTTAAATTTCGGGCTTGTTCCAATAACTTGAGAAGATAAACTTCCAATTTGTTTCACATTTATGTTCAGTTTGAATAAGCACCTAAAGTTACATGTGCTCCAATCTAATGCAAGTCTTCCTACTCCACCCCCTGAAATCTCTGGAGGCTGAAAACTTGGCAGCAAAAACAAATATTCTCACAGATTTTTTTAGCCTTCATTCTTCCACTTAAATTTTAACTTCCTCAAAAATAGCCCTTAGGGCTTTCATTTCAACAAGTCTTCCTCCAGTCCTAGTAGGAGTATGGAAATATGTCCAAAAGAAATTAACAGCATGAAAAGGGATTTTCAATTTCTACAGATTCTCAGAATGGTTCAGTTTGAGGTCTGGAGAAAGATGAAGTTATTGCTCAATTGCTATGAATTGTCTTAACTCCTCTTACAAGCCTTTTTGTTCAGTGGGTACCCATTTGTTACAGAGATCAATCCAACTCTGTCCTCAGGAACAGCCTGTGGAAGGACCATTTCTTTTCTTTTTATTTGTTCATTTCTCTGCTCAATAAACACTTGCTGAGCAGCTGTTCTGTTCTAGGGGCAGAACTCAGTGCTGTGTTTACAAACATTAATAAGAAATGGCTCCTGTCCTTAAGGAGCTCTAAGGGAGAAGAAAAGCACCCTAATGGTGATGAATGTTGGAAAGGAGCACCACATAAAGGGGCACTGTGTCAGTCAGCTTTCTGACACTGTGACAAAGTGCCTGAGAAAATCAACTTAGAAGGCAGAAAGACTTATTTTGGTTCACAGTGGCAGAAGGTCATGGGACACTGTTGCTCGGCCCTATTGCTCTGGGCCTGAAATGAGGCCAAAAAAATCATGGCAGAAAGGGGGTAATGAAGCAAAGCTGCTCACTTCAAGACAGCTGGGAAGCAGAGACTGAGAGAAGAAGGGTCTAGGGACAAACTATACCTTTCAGAAACATGCTCCCTGGCGACTCTCCTCTTCCAACCAGACCCCACATTTGAAAGTCTCCACCCCTGCCAACAGTGGCTGCCACTGAGGCCCAAGCCTTCTAACACTAGAGCCAAACTATAACCACTGCAAAACTGGTAACTGACAGGGGTCCCAGACAGCTCCCTCCAAGAGGAGGTACTTGAATGAAGTTTTGCAGAATAACTAGAAGTGAGCCCCATGATGAGGGTGGGGAGCAATATCTCAGCACAGGGAAGGGGCAGGATGGCACAGTGTTTGTAGAGAGGCAAATAAATTAATGCCATTGGTACAACTGGCAAGGAGTGAGGCTGGAGACTAGGCAGGTTCAGGGGGGAGGGGGGCTCCGTTTCATCCTGAAAGTGACATAAACCCAGTGGAGGACTCTAAGCATAAGATGACAGGAGCAGGTCATCATGTCAGGTAGATTAGGGTGACATGATGGTAAGGAATCAATGAAAGGGAGAGACACCTGAGGAAAGAGCGAGACACACCAAGTAGACAGTAACTGTAGTGTCTAAAAGGAAAAAATCTAGCAAATCTTAAACTAAAGGGGTGTTCTAGATGTAAAAAGTGCGGAATGAAATGAATTCAGGAAATATTAGAAGGTAAAATTATCAAGATTTGATGCCTCACTGGATAAATGAAAAACAGCTAGAACGGTTTTAAAAGACAAGCAAGCAAGTGAAAGCTAAACTCGTCACTTAATATTCATTTTGAGAGGGGGGTTGGTGGCAACAGGACATCTACACTGGCCTCTGAAATATCTGACAACATTCTTAAGGCGGAGAAAAAGGTGGCTTTTCTTTGTGCATTATAACTAATTCTCATTGTCCCAGGAAGTTTTGCCCCTCAGATAATGTTCATTTTTTAGACTTCAGTGATCCTCTCAATAGCAAACAGTCAAAGAAATCCAAGGACATTTTACTAGGTAGAATATTTTGGATTTGGGCTTAAATCTGTACGAGAAGTCAGCCATTGAGTCACTAGTGTTTCCTGAGATTTGTTCTGTGCTGATCACTGCAAATACAGGAAGAGGAAGAATATATTCACGTTCTTCATTGGCCCATTTTATGTCTTTATATTTTTGTTTTGTTTGCTTATTTTAGTTGTTATCATCAGACTTTACAGCAGTGGTCCTCAAACTGCAGCATAAATAAGAATGACCTTATTAAATTATACCTTCTAGGGTCCTAACACCAGAATAGGGCCCCAAATTGCATTTATAGTAGTCTAGAATGCTTCCACCACTCAGGTCTGAGGGCCCCACTCTGAGAGCCGTTACTTTATAGCGCTGAGTGAGCATTCTCTGTGAAGCAATGTCAGGTTCTTTCCTGCAGTCCTGCAGTATCCATAACATGGAATTGACGTCAGTGGGAATTACACAGGCCACAGAGGTGTCACGCTGAGGCCCTAAGTGTTTACAACCAGCCACTCACGACGTCACTTTTGTCTCCTGTGTTTCAGTTTTATTCCCCCTTGGGCATCGCTGTTGCTGTTTCCTCATAAGTTGCTGCAGTTACAGCTCCTGGTGAGGTCAAACAGTCCCAGCTGGAAAGCCTTGTGGACCAAGAACAAACGTTCCTCTGTCTGAACTTCTGTTACTCTACCTGAGCTTAAAAATCAAAGACGAATATACTGATCACCTAATCGTCTTGAGAGGGTCGTGAGATTTACCAAGCATTAACAGACACTGCGAAGGCTGCAATGGTCAGCTCTGGGCCAGTCATGCAGTTAGCCTGGACCACAATAAAGATAAATGGGTAAGAAACTGCCTTAAAGTAGCACAGAGAATTTTCTGACTTGCCAGTCGCTTTGCCTGTGAGTTTGTTTACTCGTGCATGATTGGAAATTGTGATCTCTTGTAGGCAGAGCAAAGTTCCTTTCATTTATTTATAATATTCAGAAGTTTTTCCTGGTATTTACCATCAAGTATAAATTTTGTGATTTCACATGTGGAAAAACCAAACAGGCAACTATTGAGTTATTCAAATATTGAGAGAGAAATGAGAGTGGAAAGAAGAAATAAAGAATATTTAAAGAATATTGTAAAACAAATAGTAAAGACTTGGCTTCTCTAATGAGGAGTTTAGTGAGACAAGAAAAATAGCTAAAATGAAATAATTCTCAGGTTTCTACCTCTTTTGACCAGGAGAAGGGAAGCTATCTAAAAAGAAGATTGAGGAGGGATTAGTTTCTATAAAAGGCTGAGTTTGCTTTGAATATCCAAGTGGCCTTGCAACAGCAAATTAGAACTGTTTTATAATATTTTGAAATCCAGATTTGGAGTTTGGGTGAGAAGGTGGCTCAGGGGATAGTGTTGGGAGACTCCTACTTGGCTATCACTTAGAATTCATAACTGAAGCCTTGTGAGTGGGCCCGTGAAAGAATAGTCAGATAACTGAAGAATGGGTCCTAGCATCCCTTCCAGAAGGGTTCATCTTGAATTTGATGCCTCTGTATATTTTCAGGTTAGTGTTTCAGTTAAAATGTGAGTGGCACTCCTAGAGCACAATGTCATGTTTCCCTAGAGAAATTGCCCAGGTGCCTGCGCATGTGCCCAGGACTGCTTGCATATGTGCCCACCTGTATAGAAAAACTGGCTTCGCTGCATATTTCAGAGGTTGAATTAAGGGTACTTTCAGTTCTCTCAGAAAGGCATAACAAAGCAGTCTGAAATGGCAGACCACCATTAAACCAACATTAAACCATTAAAATGTCTGTAGCTCCTCTCCCTTTCTCCATATCATTCACGCCATGTGACACCGATGCGGAGATACTTTTCAGCCACATTTGAAAAGCCTCCCCTGAAGTTGCAAACCCAATGGTTTGGAAGAGATATTTCAAATAACTCAAAATATACAGTGTAAACAAACTGGCCTTTTAGTATGAAGTGTACTAAATTAAAGAAACCAGATGCTTTGGTTGGCTTGGAACAGCCGGATTATGATTGGCTCTCCTTCACTAACCATTTTTTCTTGGGGCCTCCTCACCTCCTCCTCCCCTTGCCCCCCTCCCTTTCTCTCTCATTCCTGCATCGACTCTTTCCTTTCTCAGAAAAAGATGCAGGAGACACATCTTTCAACAACAAATGCTTTCTGAAAGTAGTGTTATTGTTGTTAATTTAAGTTGTTTGCTTATATTCATTGGAATTTGCTCACTGGAGAGCTGGTATAAGACTCTGAATCACACCTTCAGCCATGATTCTAAGTGTGAAAAACTTTCCTATGTAACAATTTTATTTGACTTAAAAATTAAATAGTAAATACTCCTCTTTCAATGCTACTGAGACATTTTTTTCAAGGACTCTAGGAATCATTTAAGTGCATAAATCTCCAAGTTATTTAGCCATTTGTATTCAAAAAGCCTCAAGATCTTCTGAAAGGGGTTAAACCCAAATACCCCAGTTTATTAAAAGTTAGATGAATCTTCACACAATCAAATCTCTTTCCCTACTACAAAACACTGTACTGGCCAAGTCTATGCCATCGCAAATCAATTGATACCTGGGGAAAGCGCTAGGTAATATGGATTGAAACCCACTTTCATCTGAAATATCTGGAGAACTGTACCAGGAATGTATTTCCAGATTAAATGTGGAGATCAAATCTCCAGAAAGAGATAAGGAAGGTCAATGAAAAGAAGGTAAGGAAGAAAAATTCTACATGGCCCAGTACCAGAAAAGGAGATCAGCACTGTTGTTTCAATGATTAATATGCCATGTAGCTAGAGGAAATTTCATGATTCTATAATTCAAGTGAACACTAATATTCTTTGTCTAAAGGACTGATGATGGCCTAGCTAAGAGAAAGGTGGCTGTGGAGCATTTTATAAGTAAACACTATTCCATAAGTACTAGTTGTAAAAAGCAAATAGCCAGATACTGTCTCACAGCTATTAAATCCTATTATATTTCAGCTGGATCGGGGAATCAGTTTTAGGGCCAGAGCACCTCAACTGCACAAGCCTTTCTGCTCTCCTGTGAGGGAGAAGTATTTATTGTGCTTTAATAAATCAAGTCTAGCAATGGAATTGATCCCAGATAATTTAGGGGCGTAAATTTCGTTTTACATTTCCAAGAGATGGAGGAAAAAAAAAAAACTCCAAAAACTGTCCATGGTCTCCTTTGGTCTCAAAAACATCCATCACTATCACCCCCTCTCACCCCCCCTTCCTCTCTAACCCTCTTTCCCCGCTGGTCCTTGGCTTCCGGCTGACAGCGGGTCCCTGTGGCTTCATTCTGGCACTGCATGACCGCTGGGTGGGATGGGCTAGGCACCATCCTGGAGGTGAAGGTTCCGTTGTTTTCCCAACACAACTGAGCCTTTTCAAAAATACAGTATTGTATTAAACATATTTAAGAGGTTCTAACTCTGATCACTGATGCACTCAAAACACCAGATCGTTTTATTACTTGGCATGTTACTGCACAGCCTGATTTAGCATCCCGGTTCGGAAAGAAGAAAAGAAAAGGAAAATAGGTCCACCACCCTCTCTGCCGCCGTCACTCACTGCTCACAGGCAGGACAAAAAGGAGTTACGATTTTCGTTAGAAATTCTGCATAGAAAATTGAGTCAGGAAATTCTTTTCTGTGCTTTGGCTTTTGTGTACATAGTCCCGAAGTCCTGTCCCTGTACTAATCTAATTTGAAATTATAGGGGTTTCTGCAAAGCAAAGAAAAAACTTTTGAGCCTCGTAGCCCGGTTTGCCTCGCTCTTGCAGTATGCAGGGAGACCAAGTGTTCTAAGAAGCAGCTCTGAGCCTGGCTGCTTTTTGGCGGATGGAGTCAGTTAACAACCCCAGGCAGATACGGAAATCTTGACTCGCATCACTGGGCTGCTGGCTGAAAAGAAAAGAAGGGGCAGCTGCCCTGAAAAGAAAAGAAGCAAGGTAGGAAAAAGAAACATCAGGACTGAAAAGTAAAGCAAATTAACAAAGGTCCTGCTTTTTTTCAGGGCAGCAGCACTTTTAATCCAGGAAAGCTGATGTTAGGTGTCTTATTAGCTGCATGTCTTTGGCCCATCTTTGACATCTGACTTCATAGTACCACAACCCCCTGGCCGACATTGAGTTTAGAGCTTGATTCAGGTGTGTAGGTCAATCCTGCAGACATGAATAGTATTTTATAATACACAACACCTTTGGGTAATTATTTAACTCTCAGCTTTGTGGGACTTTTGGATTAGTAATTCTCAGAATGTTTGTCCCTCGGGCTCTTATGGGTGTACTTTACCAGCTGAGTTTTACAATTTCATGTCAGGTTGTGACTGCTTTTTTTAACCTATGTATTTTTAACCTTTGCCTAACAGATAGTTATTCTGTAGTACTTTCTACCAGGTCTCACCTAAGTTCCTCTTGCCAAAGAACTCTCCTCATTATTCTGTTTTCTGTTTTTGGACTGTGTGTCTGGGAAACTCGGGTTAGACTTCTATATTTAGGGGATAGGTCTAGTGTTCTACTCATCCTGAATCATCTGTACCTTTCATTTGCATACACTCCTACATTAATATTTCCTTCCAATTCTAATATGAAGCTACTTACACTATCAGAATTCTAATTCTTTTCTTAATAGATATTAAGTATTTCTTTATGTTATATGACTTTTGTCCTCTATTCTACTTCTTTTGTGCTACTTTGGCCCCGTATTGAAATTTTTCCGAAAGAGACATAGCCCAACATTGGTGCCTGCAAGAATCCAGCCTCTCCTTTCCCTACCAACGCATCCATGATAGTTCACAAAAGCCTTGATACCCACCTGAGTATGAGTGTGCTTTCCATCCCAGAGGGACTTTAATTACATCCCCTTTGCCTGCGGGTTAAAGATGCAGCTATCATACTCGGAATTAAAGAAACATAAAATGGAAAGTACTGCCATTAGAAACTCGGCAACAGCTTGAGAATGTCAGCAACCAAAGCTGCGTGCGTACAGTGCCAGGGTAGATGGAGCAACTCTTGGGAAGAATACTGAGAAGCCAGCTGTTATTCCCATTGGCACGAGAAGGTGCCAGTCACCACCCAAACTGCAGAGAACATGCGCCAGAGTCTGGGAAAGAGCACCTCCACATGCCAACCAGAAAAGGGCCTTGTTGTTTGCGTGTGTCCAAATTATATCAGCACTTACTTCTGCACCCTGCCCTTGCTAGCCGCTCATTCTCCCTTCCTAGGTGGAACGAGAAAGAAAGCTTGCTGAGAAGACACCTTTTACTTTCATTTTACACATTTTATATCAAGTAATTTTACAGTTTAAATGTTGATTGCGGCAAGGCTTGGCATCTTATGTTGTTTAATGGTGCAGATGTGGACAAACACCAGTGGAGGTGACTAAGTCACCATTGGATCAGGCACATTTTCAAAGCTCTTCATCTAGGACCCAGAAATTTTGCTAAAAAAAAAAAAAAAAATCGTACTTCAAAATATTCCAAAAAAATTTTGCTACCTCCTAGCAGATTGGGGGGGGGTTCTAAATTTTGTTTACCACAAAGTAGGAAAAACAAGAGACATTTCCCCCTTAGATTTATTCTAACATGGAATTTAATAGTATACAAATGAGGCTCAGTTAACTTTCACTTTGGCTATATGTAAGCAATTTGGGTTTGTTGTTCTTCAGTCTAAAAGCATTAACCTAGAGAAGCAATTAGAAAACAATAGCTTTGTGACCTCACTTTCCTACAATGCGCAAAGCTTCCTAATCAAAAACCAGTCTTCAGCAAGCTTCTCCCCTGTCTATAGTCTGGCTTTGAAAGCAACTTTGCGCCATGTTTATTTAGAGGTTGCAATGCAACGTAGATATGTAGCAAGCAAAACTATGTACTGCAATTGAAATTGGGAAATCTTTTGCTCTGAGAACTGGCCCAGAAATTTAAACAGATAAATAAGCAAAACAATTATATTTTCCACGGTTTCAACAAGTCAGTAGCAGTGGGAGAAAGTCTTTGTTCTAAATCACATACAGCACAGTGGACAATCAGTGGTAATTCTGTGGGAACATCTGTCCCACTGCCAATACGCCAGTGTCCCCAGAACCTTAAAGTTCAATTTCACTTGGAATATTTATTTTACCAGGGATGGATTCAAACCAAGCAAACAGATCGCTAAGGAAGGTCCCTAAAAATTGGACAGAATGGAGATAGGAGTGGATGGAGATTGGTGTAATCAAAGCCCAACACAGAGAATAAAAACCCAAGTCATTTCAGGATGCAGGTTACAGCCTGTTATTACAGCACAGAAGGGAGAGGGAGAAGAGGCAGCCCCGTGATGTGGGAGGGAAGCAGTGTGATGTTCTTCAGAGAGATATTACAGAACAACTTCTGCAAAACAACAGCCATTCGTTCAAAAACTCAGAAGCACTAATTGAAGGGGTGCTGTATGCGTTGTACTGAGCTGGGTGGCCTGACTCAGGGAGAGGATAAGCCATCTGACGAGAAAAGGCTGGGATGCGTAAGAAGTTTTCAAAGCACAATGCAAGACAACATTACCACATGCCAGAAGGAAAAATGGGATTAAAAGTCACTGAACCAAAGACCAGATATTTTATCATTCCATTGATTGATATGGCCAGCATAGGGAACTCTATAGAAGGTAAAACTGGTTTCCCAGGGCCATGAATTGTAGGGTGGAGGGCTGGGGAGGGAACGACTTAAGAGTACAGTTTCTCTTGGAGGTGATGAAAATGTTCTAAATTGACTGGTACTGGTTGCACATGCCTGTGAATATACTAAAAGCCACTGAATTGTACACTTTAAATGGGTGAATTGTGCGGGTATGTAAATTATATCTCAATAAAGCTGTCATTGAAAAATGTGAAGCAATAAAATTTGGAGGGGAAAAAAGCCAACTAAATGGAAGAAGCAATAAATACTTCAGGAGTGAATCTTCTTCCCCCGGCCCCCTGCCTCAGCCTCGCCTCCTTCCCCACCTACTCACGAGAAACAAAACAGAGAACTGTAAAATATTCCTGCTCACCTAGAAACAGCGAAACACAAGTCCAACCCTTGAGAGAACACAGGTGCCTCTTTTCCTACCACATTCGGAGCCCACTTAAATGTGAGATGTGATGAGACCCAACTTGGCCCCGGGAGAACTACGAGCTGATGAATTATTGTAGCTTCTTTTCCAGACAAAAGGGCTTTGGCTCACAATCACAAACTTCTGGATGAAAGAGAGCTTTTAAATTGTTTGGGATCATCTCAAAATAACAACAAAGAGAAAGAAAGAAGGAAAGAAGAAAAGAAAGAAAGAGAGAGAGAGAAAGAAAGAAAGAAAGAAAGAAAGAAAGAAAGAAAGAAAGAAAGAAAGAAAGAAAGAAAGAAAGAAAGAAAGAAAGAAAGAAAAAGAGAGAAAGGAAGGAAAAGAAAAAGGTTGGCAACAGGCAGCTCTTACCAGAGACTAGAGCATTTACAAAGTTCTCCCACTGAATTTATTTCAAGCAGTCAATAAATAAATGGTTTCGTGCTATTAAAAATGGAGACAAGAGAAGACTACAAACAAGGGCTTCTACCTCCTGCAACTTGGTCCGTTTCCCCGGCTCCTTCTCAGAGAAAGGTGCAATTGTTCCCTTGATGACCCTGGTACCCAGCATATTTTCTTTGGGGCCATCTTTTGAATATTATTTTTGTATAAAGCCAAGTAAATGAATGGAGAAGTTGAAAAACATAATCAGAATATTATATTGACACTGTTGTAGATTTTCTGAATGCCGAAAAACAAGAAATGAGTGGAAATGAGTTTGCCAAAGTGAACATTTTATGCATCTTTATAGAAGGGCATATTCCCAAGTGGAAAAAAATACACTTGGATAAAACAAAATATTTATTGAACATTTAAAATTTATGACATCTATTTATTACATTTAAGCAGAACCCTTTGCCTCAAGAACTTACATGTTAAATATTTTGTGTGTGTCTATGTTCCCCTCTTCCTTCTTTTCTTTCTCTCTGGTGCTCAGAAAAAGTCGCTTTTAGCTATTTGGGAGGTGCTACAAACATTCTGCCCAAGTACAAGCCCATAACAACCTACCCACCCGACCAGCCATCTGTCTTTCAAAATTGTCTATCTTATACTTAGTGATTGCTAGTGATCACGGAGTTCCTCTCAGACACTGCGAGACACCAGAAGAGATTTCTTTTAAAACTAACTCAAAAATTCCTATATTAATATTAGTCTTGAATGTCTGAGAGTTGACTGTTCATTTTGTATCATCAGAGGTACTGTCAGAGATGGTACCTTTCCACTGGGTAGGTAAGTTCAGGTCCCTTCACAAGGCTCTGAAAAAAACTGAACATGTCTGGAACATCAAGTTTGGGGGGTAAAACTGTGGTAACCATTCTAAGAAAAGACCCAGAAAGAAGTCAATAAATTTGATAGTCGGTGTTAAAGGTATGCTACAAAGCTAAACTTCTTCATTTAGGAATTTAGAAAATTTTTGCTTTTAGTTAAAGCAATTATAGTGGTCAGACATGGCTTCACAAGTGCTCTGTCAATAAGGTTCTCTATCATTTCCTGATTTTTCTCTCAGAATGTAACCTGTGACATCTCTATAGCTGATCATGTGAAATTATTTTTATCTTAGTGTACTCTTAATCTTCAGAGTAAATGTTTTTTCAACAGTAGTACATTTCAATTTCTTTGTTATAGTTTTCTTGTGAGTGTGAGTGTTGTCAAAGTCTTTCCTTAACTCTGACGTGGCCAAGGAAAGCTGTGGCCATTGCCCACCAAACCGGAGCCAGGCTATGTGTGGAGGGCCCTGGGATTTGCTCAACAAATGAGCACCTTCTTGTAGGGCCCTGAGTTTCTCTTTCATGACAGGGACCTGACATCTCTGTCTCTCTCCCAACCCTCCATCTCCTCCCCTAATTCCCTCCCACCAAGCAAACCAGCACCTACTTCTCTGACTCTTCTTTTTAGCCACCTATAAGAAGCTCATATTCTAATTTTTACCACCTTTTCCTTTCCAAAATATCTTACAAGTCAGTTTGTTCCACCAAGCTTCTCCTAACTCCCCAGAGCAGTGAGAACCAGTTCCCCCAACTAAAGTGTCCAAACTCTATGTGGCACAATCACAGATGCCCAGAGATAACGTGTATTATAAATATTTGCTTTCTGCCCTCTTTGCTTTCGCCTTGTGTATTCTGTTTTTTTTTTTTTTTTTTTTTTTTTTTTTTTTTTTTTTTTTTTTTTTTTTTTTTTTTTTTTTTTTTTTTTTTTTTTTTTTTTTTTTTTTTTTTTTTTTTTTTTTTTTTTTTTTTTTTTTTTTTTTT